>WFKH01003881.1:9377697-9390488 GCA_016163765.1 Magallana hongkongensis | reverse complement strand
CCTGGCATTTAAAAAGAATGAGGGGTTTTTATGTAAATTCTTTTTTTTAACATGTGATTACATTCTTTATTTCTGTGTTTACATAAAGAGACTATAGGGGGTTTGCATTAGTTAATTATATGTACATGTACCTCTGTGACTCCTTGACACATGCTTTGAGATATGACATTCTGTTAATGTGTTCCCCTGTAATTGATTCATCGTCCTTCAGAACCTCCCGGGTTTCTACATAAGCCCTCTGTTTGACCTCAGGATTCTTGGCCAAACAGTACATGGCAAATATTAGTGTTGGCACAGTCTGAAAAAAAGGTATAATCAAGTATATCATGCATATATCTTTGCATAATTATTCTTGCAATGATTGTGCCAGTAGGAAAAAAAACCCAACCTACATGTTAATGTTAATTTTAAAAATCTTTCAAACCAAGCAAGCATAATAAATGCAAACATTAAGGAGTCTCAGGGGAAAATGTTTCAAACATACGATTTCCTTTAAATTTCACCGTATGAGTAAACTTTGTGCCAAATATAAAGTAAATTGACCCGATAGTTTATCTGTTTACAGAACTCAAATTTTGGTCGTATGTCCGTATCATACCCACCATTTTATATAGGATAATATATGAAAAAGGGGGTTATCATTTTCAATTTCATAATTATGTAAACAATTATAAACATACAATTTTCTTTAAATTTTCAGCAATGAAAGGGTAACGTATATAATTATAAACTTTTTGCAAAATTAAAACGATAGTTTTTACGCTATCCTCCCTCATAGTTTGGTCCTATAAACGTGTCTTGCCAGCCATTTTACATATAGAATTGCATAGAATTAAAAAAAAATTTTTGAATCAAATTCAATTTCATTTGTAATAGATAGAAAAAAATGATTTCCCTCATGAATGGATTGTGCATATTTTTTTTGCAAATTATAATTTTAATTTTAATTATTGACGCTGCAAAAAAAAAAAATAATAAAAAAACGAACAGTGTTTAATTATTTTGTCTGTTGGTACATCAAAGTCTTAACTGATGTCATCGTTAAATCTGACGCGTAAAACGTCAATTTTGAAGTAGCGGGGAAATAAAAAAAAATTCTGAAAAATTATTTAAAGAATTTAGTTCTCTAAAAATAATTTTTATATTGTGTAAATTTTTTTAAAATAAAAACGTTATATAATAAATTGTGTATTTGAACTGTTCACTTTGAATTTGCGTTTTACGACATTGAAACTAATTTTCTTTAAGTAATGCACAGTATCCTGCGCAGAAGACGCAAAATTCTAAACCTGCAACTGACCTTAATTTGATTTTCACATAGCAGTGAGCTGAAAAAAGTAAACAGAATACATGAGACACAGTTAGCTCCTTACTGTATTTAGTCCATCCCCAAACAGAGACAGGGTTATTATGCTGACATCTTTATAGGACAGCTCCTTCTTAGATAATAGATATAACAGAAAGTTAAACTGTCCATCCTTTAGGTTTCCTTCTTTCTGTAGACAGTCAATCTTGGCTATTGTCTCATCAACCAGTTTCTGCCCATTTCTGGAATGCAAACAACAAAATTATCAAAAATAAGACTGCATGGTTTAATATTTTGATTGTTAAATAAAACAAAATGCTTTCACAAAAATAAAATAAACAAATAGTTGCAAATTTACCTAAAAAATAGTCTTCTTCATCAAGAAGTTTTTGCCACAGTCTTGTCGTGAAGAATTTATGGAAGGGCACGGAGAAGTTTATTTTTGTGGAAAGTTCAAATATGGCATTGTTACTAGAGATCATGCGCATAATGTGAGAGGTAGGCGAGTCCACAAGACAACCAAGCCTAGTCTCAAAACAGGTCATGCCTGAAGCTGTGAATAGATAAAAAAAACAGCAATTACAAATATTTATAATACTGCAAACATCTTTTTTACTTTGTTATATGTTTGTATGATCATCAAATGGATGAGACCATCATAACAAATTTTCTGATAAATCTCAAGATGACAAAAGCCTTGAAGATCTCCTGCAAACAAGTACAAAAGTGATGGAAAAAGAATTACCAGAAAATGTGAATAAAATCTTGAAACCGTTTTGACTCACAAAATTGGTTTTGCTAACTTACACTCTAAGTTCCACTTTGCTGCTTCCAATCTAAAATTTTCTATTGTCCCATCACTGTTGTGGATTTTCTTTATCCGTGCAATAAAATCATCTACAACTTCCTCCACAAAGGGGAGATAAACAGTGACAGCTTTTGGCCTCATCATCATCTGCTGTACTGCATTCCTAAATCTGTACCACTCTTCCCCATTTCTACAAAAACAAATAGGTAACTCTTTCATATGGCCATTATACCTTTCATTGATACATTTCTTTCAGTGTAATTCAATAAACTAATTAATAGCCACTTCACAAAAAATGATTCAAAACTTAACACGTATCAGTCGTTCTATTCCTGAAAAAAATTAAGACTGATTCATCCCCTAAAAAACTTACTAATTGTACCAAAAAATAGAAAGATCATATGATAATATAGGTTGCTAAAAAGTGAACCAAAATTAAATTAAAGAAGATAAATTGTCCAGAATGGTTTAAGAGTACAGAATAAATCTGTTGGGCTCATACTCCATCTCAATCATAGTGTCAGTGATCAAACAGTGAAAGTGTCTTGAATCATATAGATCCCTGCTCTGTACTTTTTGTAATCTACATGTATAAGTAGTACTTGTACTAAGATGTGTGATTCATTATTCATCCATTTTGGATGTGATCATTAATGACATCATAAAATATAGTTTTCAACTTACGTGTTTCCAAGGCCTGGTGAAAGATCTCTCTGCTCTCTGTATTGCTTTGTTGTGTCCAGAAGTGGGGCAACATGAGGCTGTTTGTCCTCATTCAAGAAAACCGTTCTGACATCATCGGGGTCATAGATTCTGACAAATGTTACACCAGCAATTGTCTCCTTGACAATCGGGCCGTACTCTTTATATCTTGAAATGAGTGCATCTTGATATCTGTCTACTGTATACCTTTGAAAAGGACCTGCAATGAAAAATTCCTTAATAGGATTCTGTTTACTACATGTATTAATTATTAATTATTTAAGTTGCATGGTCATCTAATAATTACATTTTCTCAATTATAAAATAGTCAAAATTTTTTTGGGGTCCAGTAATATACCTTTTCTATATTGTTCCGAGATAAGGCAGGCCCTTTGGACCGGGTATGTCTTTGAATGGTTTGACGTTCTGCGTCGAGGAGTTGGATCTCGTCTCATGACTCATCTGCAACCGCCACGCTCATACATCGCCGACTTTGCCAGGAAAACATCTCAGACTGATAATACAAATAGGATCGACTGCACACTGCTATCAGTCCAATTCCGCCCCTGTTATCGGAAACGTAAAGAGTTCATTACTTCCTAACACTTCAGAATCGTTTGGTAGTTGAACGTCGTCTGTCACATTGAGCATTTTCTCCTGAAACTCGAGTTTTCACTCTAGATACCAACCTCTTGATGCGCACGCACAAATTAAGACGAACAGAAAAAAATAACTAAATGTACTCTCCAAAATGGAGGTTGTTTATAGCATTATGCACTGTAAATTAGAAATTTGAAATTTCGAATGAAAATGAGATGCGTATGTACTTTTCCATGAATTTTTTCTTAAGAAACAACAAATAAAATTATATATTATTTCATATTGTTGTGTGTACACTTGCAATATAATATTTGAAAGTTGTTTTCCCCTTTTTTTACATTTAAAAAAGGAACATCAGTTGTCGGTAATAAACGTAACTTCAATAATTAAAATGAAAAAAATAATAGGTTTAAATTAAAATTAATTTTGATATAAAGAGTTTTTAAAATTTTTTTTTAAGAATCAATAATTCTTATATAAATCGGACATAGAAACATCATACATTACTCGGTATCTGTACACTGTTTTTGAAAGATCTTTATATGGAATTCGTTGTAAAACAAACAAATAATAAAGTATAAAATATGTGTTTCAATTTATTCTTTAACTATGCACAGCATATGTGTTTATTTTTATGATTACATATGTACTCATCGATATAATACGTAAATTTAAAATCTTGAAGTCGTCTGATGCATCCATGTCCGCCATCTTGGAGAGTCCTTACCCTCCTTAGATCGAGCGTCGGACTCGATGTAAACTCGGGTTTAAACTCTCGCTGTTTATCTCAAAAACTTGCGACTAGATACCGACTTCGAGTTCCAGAAGAAAACGCTCATTATTACAACATGACGAGGGTAAAAGTAGGTTAACGCGTTTCGATTGAAAATTGCATGGTTTAATTTAAAATCGACAAATTAAATAACATTTAAATAAATATTGCTTCAATATTTAGGGTCTATCTAATGAAAGACATTGTACACACTCACTAAACAGTTAATAACTACATTCTCAATCTTTAGGGATTCGATAAATGTAGTACCACTAATTGCCGAATGCCAAACAAAGGTCGTGCTAAAATATGCACAGTACCGCCTGGTGAAGAAATCACGCTGTGGGGGCTTATATATGCTTATAAATTAATAATTTTTTCAATAAAAGCATAAAAATACATTTAAATACTTTAATTTATAGTAAAAATCCCAAGTATGATTTTATCATATTTTAAATACTCTTTCTATCTAATATGTAAACGGTGTGACCGTTGGACCGGGGACAGATTTAACACAGTGCAGTTTGATTTTTGTAGAACAAAATTTATTTGAAACACACACAGTAACATTAAGATCCGCCTGGTTGCCTACTCAAATCATTAGCCAAAGTCAAACTAAACGTCGCGTGCTCAGTCTACATTATGACGTCAGGTTTTATAACGTAAAGCGTACAAGTTTTGTCTTCGGAAAAAGCCGAAGAAAGTTACGTGATTCCGAAAAAAAATTATTTCTTCTTTCATGGTTTATCAATTTAATTCATATGTTGACTGCCGCGGTAATAAAATTGAATAAGTATTTTGAATATATACTTATAAGTACTTACAATCTTATTTTTATCAACTTTACATCTTCTATAAGCTGTATAATGCTTTATTAACTTTAATTTAAAGTGTCATTTTAAGTTATATATCAGCAGATATAGCCTATAATTGTCATGTTGTAAATTTTAAATTTACCGAGTGGCAGTAAATACAAAATGTACAACATGACAATACAATGATAATCTTGACAAATAAAAAATGTAGTCTTCAATCAGGGCAATCTAAATATCTTATCGTATCGGCGGTTTTTGAAAAAGCTGTAGTAATATCATTTTAACATAAATAAATGTAAATTTATGATAATTTTACTTTGATATACTTTACATGTTCCATAAGCTGATAATGATATTATTACTTAATCCAAAGTTAAAAAACTTACATTCCAGAGAAACAGATATATAATATAGTTTGACACAGAGCATCAAATGACAGACAAAAGTGTCTAAACCGTAATATTTTGGTCAAATTTGTAGAAAATCCCAATTCACAATAAAAATTTCGACATAGAAAATGCACTTAATAATTGCTTTAAGACAATCTTTTAAAGATTATTAGAAATCTTCAGATAATTAGAGACTTTTTGTATTGAACATGGTGTTAATATATGGAAATTATTAAATCCAAAATTGGCATTTTTTAAAATTCTTTTATTAATTTTTATGTTCTTTAATTTTTGTGATTAAAATACTTTTTTTTCAAATTATTATTTATGTATTAGAGGATACACTATATAATACTGAAACAAAATTTTGCCTATTCTCTTTGTTCTTTGTGATGAACTAAATATCCATGTCCACAACATCAGATACACTGATTTTGTGCTCTTCTGATTTCGATTCAAGCGATGATTGCATGATTTCTGATGTTTTTTTTTTATGCTAATGAAAATTCATAGCAATCTTTCTTCTTCGTTTTTTCTAAGACTTGAAATAGTGAAACATACAATTTTAAAAGTGTTAAAATTACTTGACACTAATTTTTGGGTAAAAATAGCTATGACTTACCTTAATTCTCCCAAAATGTCTTGAATTAATTTTCACAAAAGGGAACAGCTCACGATAAATGTAGACACTTATCTTACATGTTTTGTCAAAGACAATCTTTGATAATAAAAACCTATATCTTTGTAGGGGTTTCATGTTTAAATTTTTCCCGGTAGCTAATTTGCTGGCATAATCATCTCTTCCAAAGCAATAAAATTGTCTAATTTCACATACATGTATGTATGTATAAAAGAATTGATGGGATAATCCTACATTATATATTCAGGGGCATGAAATTTACAGGTCCCTGATATACACACGCCCCCAGATACCCGGAGTGTCAGTGATCCCTTTTGTGTATATACACAATTAGAATATGGCAATGGACACCGTTTATTACACTCCATTGTCAATATGACTGTTTTATTCACACCTTTTGTATATCTTGTATCCAATGCAAATTGGCCTGTTTTGAAAACATGCAGTATGGTATAAAACAGAAACTTCAACAAAACCTGGTAGCAATATATGAAATATGAATGTGTAACTACATGCAAGACATTTTGTATGTTAAATCTTAATTCAAATAAACATATATTATATTATATTTTAAAATTCCCATAGAACTTTTAAAACACTAGCTGTGTTTTTCCTTGTAAACCAACTAAAATTCTACTCAAAACAATTACACGCTAAATTAAACAGTACAACAAAAATAAAAGTATCAAACTGTGTTGTACGCTAATGAAATATGGAAACTTTTATGTATTAATTATTAATTAATTTAACTATAAAAATAAAAGAGACAATCATTACTTCAAAAGATTATTCTCATAAAAACCCCCCTTTTCAGAGGATAAAGAATAAAGAAAAAATCCTACCTCTAAAAACGATTATTCCTCGGACCCTTCTAAGAGGGTGAGGAATAAAGAAAAAAAAATAACGATTATTCCTATTATCACTCGGACCCTTCTAAGCGGGCGAGGAATAAAGAAGAAAAAACCCTACCCTAAAAAACAAAGATTATATTTATTCCTTTAATCACTCGGACCCTTCTAAGAGGGCGAGGAATAAAGAAGAAAAAAACCATACCCTAAAAAACAAAGATTATTCCTTTAATCACTCGGACCCTTCTAAGAGGGCGAGGGATAAAGAAGAAAAAACCCTACCTTTAAAAAACAAAGATTATAATTATTCCTTTAATCACTCGGACCCTTCTAAGAGGGCGAGGGATAAAGAAGGAAAAACCCTACCCTAAAAAAAAATTCCTTTAATCACTCGGACCCTTCTAAGAGGGCGTGGGATAAAGAAGAAAAAACCATACCCTTATAAAACAAAGATTATAATTATTCCTTTAATCACTCGGACCCTTCTAAGAGGGCGAGAGATAAAGAAAACACATGCATTCTCAATATCAAAACATGTCAGTGTAAGCAGGTAAGAGAAAACTTACTTTTTGTATAAATTTAAGAAACCTTTCCCAGCCTCTCACAAAATGTTTTAATTTGGATTTGATTTTTTATAGCTGAAAGTCCTCTCTGCATTTTTTCGTTTTCTCTGACCTATTTTTTCCCTAATGTTCGTGGCCGTACATATGTTGCCATACCATCTGTTGATGTAACTGTGAATTTATTAGGCGGGGTGTACAGTACTAAACGTCTGTAAAGTCTGTCTTTTTCTTCGATGGTTTTGGATACCCACACTGTCTTTGAGACGCAAAGGTGCTCATGTGTTTCTGAGAGATGAAATTGTCCTACTCCAACCAGTGCTTTTCGCATGTCCTTAAAGTGCGCTTCTATTAAATTTGGCAATATATTGATCAATGCCAAAAGAGGTTTTGATTTCCAATCTATGGCTTGTTTCAAAACATGATTCAAAGATTCGGAATTGTTATTTGTCCATGATTTGACAACTAAATGGGTGTTTAATGGTTTGTTGAATTTTTCCCTAATATTTGTTTATAATCTTTTTTGGTAATTATTCAATATTTGGCAGACAACTTTTAAGAAAGATTCTCAATTTCTTCAGACTTTGAGGGGACTATCGGGATCTTGAAGGGAAACATACTCTGGATTTGCATGGGACTTACTTTAGATTTTCTGCATGGAAAGGAGGTTGAGGATATAATTAAAGATGGCAAATCATCTCACCTCAGAGATTCTTCAGAGCAGATTATGGGGTCATTAATGGCTGTATAATGATGGTCCAGTTTCATGGTTACAATGGGCGACATTTTGCTGGGAGAGGGAGGGAAGTTCATTTTCATAAGACAAGTCATCTGATCTTTGATATTTTTCAGCACTAGGTAAGAGTTTGCTTTTTTCACATAAGGATGGTCTAGTTTTGAACTTACAGTAGGTGAGAGTGGTGGGAAATCTGAGTTCGAGGAGATATCAAAAGCTTTATCTGGGGCGGAAGAAAGAGGGGTGCAAAATGATTTGGTGACCAGAAGCTATTTGTTGGTTTTGATGTGCTTGACCAAAGAATGTTAATGGTATGTTGGCCTTTCAGATCGCGAGGGTGAAAAAAACAGTTTAGAATCAGATTTAGAATTAGAATGACCCTTCGGTCATGTAGACCATTGACAGTTGGGTAAAAAGACTTGATTGTTTGAGATACTACAGATGCAGCTGCATGAATTGTCCAACCACTAGAAAAACTGAAATTTTTGCAATACTCTCTTAAGGCTTCCTCATATGGAGGGCAAACCAGTGACAACGTATCCCCTTCATGAACATTTAAGTAATATTGTTTATAATACATTTCAAGAAATGTCATAACACTTATCTCAGTGGACAGCTTTTCATCCCCCTGAATGGCCAAAGAGAGGGCGTTAAACCAACAATTCCCATTCCCCCGTACAGTAGCAGGTATCAAATCGGATTTGCCTAACAAATGAGATGCCACATTATCCTTCTTCATTTTATTTCGAAAGTGAAAATATGCCTAGGTGGAATACGTTTTGAAATTGCCCGCATAAAATTTGTCTCCATTCTAACCCCCATGTCAGAAGATCCTGATTTTAAAGCTTCCTCTAACCTCCCTAAAGATTTATCATAATCAAAGGCCCCCTTTTCATTTGCACAACATTTTGAACAAAGATATGGCAGAACACATTTTTGTAAGTAACTAAGGTCCTCTCTACTTAACCCTTCACAATTCTGATGGAAATATTTCTCGCATTGAACACAACCAACAACTAACTCATCACAATTCTCTTGGCAAATGCCACAGGAGTACACATTTGTTTGTGCATACATATTAACTATTAATAATGCACACTACTGTAGGATACAACCCTCTAAGAAAGACGATTGAGCTAAATGAAACGGGACACTTTTTAAATAGCACCAGGTATCACTTATTCAGCACTAGTCTTGTTTACAGAAATAATCTTTTAATATAGTTTAAAGATACAAAAAAGAATGGTTAAGCACAAATTAATATTGCAGGGAGCTGTAATGCAAGGATCTAAGACTTACCTTAATGGCCAGGGGACTGAAAAGCTCTGTGTAGCATATGAAATCTTAACCCTTTATATAGGTTACAGATACCTCCCTCATTTTGAAGCCATAATTTAACTTGATCCCAGCTGTCACCTAATTTGATCCCCTGTCACCCAATTTCACTTTGAATTTTAGTGATACTTTTGTTTTAAAGCTTCTGAAATGTATGGCTTATTTAATTGCTGCAGGCTTTTAGTTTTTCAAAATTGTAATATATTATTAAAAAATACATTAAAAAGGAAAATTAATTATGATATTGAAATTTACGATGATATCATTGGGCATTTTGCGCTAGCTCATTCGCCTATCTTCTTCACTTTGGTGCATGATTTTTCAATGCATCATAGTATTTGTCTTCTATTTGCATATCAATCTGTTTGAATGCTAATAAAAAGTGGGTTTTTTTAAGAGACGTAATTTTTTATTTTTTACATTTGCTTTCTAATTTTGACATTATCATGTTGAATTAAGATATGAAAACTCCTATCATCATGTAAATGAAGAAAGAAAAAAATAAGATTTTTAACATGTTGTTTAAATACAAAAGATGTCCCTCAAACATCAAATTAATTACGAATCACTGATGATTATTTGAATGATTTGTATAAAAGTTGTGAATTAGCATTATGATAGCGATTGCTATATATGGTTATCTATAGAAGGGATGATTTCCCCATATATATTTTATACGTATTCTGCATTCAAAATATTGATAAATGCGTTCAAAAAAGAAGGGAAAAGTTCTTACGATAAAGAAAGCATGCACAAGTTAAAGGTTTTTATGCAGAATTAAAGTATCCCATCAGTGATTTTCGATATGCAACAGCTTGTACGCCGTTTAATGCGTCTCGATCGGTGACTGAGTTACCATCTAGTCAAAGTTGTTCAGATTGACGATCTGTGAAACCCGTCGACATGAAAATATAGCTTATAGCAGACTATAGCTGTGGTACTGATATAAATAGCTATAGTTGTGTACAGTACTGATATGAATAATCCACACCATACACACGCTCAGAGAAAACGTTTATAAGGAAGACTTTATTATCAAAATTAGTTATAAATGAGTAAAATGTACATGTTAATATGTTAAAGTTATGTATGCATTTTAAACGTATTTTCAAGAACAATCAATTCAACGAAAAAGGAAAGTTATGTTTTCGTTATGTATTGAGAACGGGATTACAATGTTAGTATTTTTCATAATCTATCATATTGAAGTAAATACGGACGTATTTTAATCGATTCCATGTATGTCAAACCGTCAGGAATCTCCTAAAACATGAACATATTAACGTTTTTTTTTGTTTTTGGTGGGGGTTTTTTCAGAGTTTCCGTTTCCTCAAAGCTTTATTGTGATAACTTAAAGTACCTTTCAGACACAGCTTACGACGCTAATAATTCTTTGTCAAACACTCTTATAAAAAACGATAATTATTTTTTAGTTATTGTAATCATCTAATCTAAATCAAAGTAATAGTATATTTAACAACAAATCCTTGGATTTTTACGCCATTTAATTCCCCGTCATGTATGAAAACAATTAATACAAGAAATCTTAATTCGGCTATTTCATCTGCGTTCTTTGCTTTTCAAATAAGTCTGTTGTCATTGCACTGTTAATTTTGTTGGGATAATTTTTTTAATTCTTTTTTTATTGCAATTCATTATAAACAGAAGAAGCTCAAGACACGATACAAAAATTCACATACTGTTCTTTGTCAAAACCCTTTAAAGAGAATCTTAACAAGTAAGAGATCCTTCAATATTCTACATATTATACACGTAAAGATGGCATACATATAATCTAGACTGACAATAGGTCAGATGTCTGAGAGAGAATTTTCCATTCAATGCATCAGCGAAATCGATGATTTTAAATCCACGTATTTTTACATGCAGATTTTTTATCATAAAAAGAAATGGTTTACAGCCGTTCTTTAAACGCACAATTTTATCAATTTTATGTCATCGGACTGATATAACATCTAATATTAGACTGTTGTAGTACAACATCTTAGAGTAACTTACTTAAGGATTTTTTATTAGAAGCTAAAATCTTTATAAACAACATTAGTAAGATCAACAATTACGGGACACCTCTTGTACAGCCACAACAACAATATATTGACAACTACAACAACTATATTCGTTAAAATTATAACATTCTTTAACATGTGTAACATGAATTTTTCGCGCTCTTCTTATGGGAAAAGATATAAATGTATTCATTAAGTGTCCGAGACCTTTATATATAAATTCAAAATAAAATTAGTCACATTGTCATATCGGTATTTTAAGAAACGAAATATTATTTCACAATCAGAGCATTCAATTGTCAAGCATTTAGTTTACAATAGCATCAAAAACAAATTAGGTGGAAAAAAACACAGACTCCTCCCCTTATTAAGTAACATAAGACAGAGACTGATAGGGACAGAATGCTGTATTAACAATTCAACAGATAAAACATTTCAATAAATGATAATTATTTTTTTTTTGCAGGTAGAAGTCTGTAAAAAAAACTACACTGAAAATATCACAAACATTTTCTAAACCTTTCCTTTCTGCGCCGCTCTTGTTTTTCTATTCAAACGTTTTGAGATGGTTTTCCAGCAAAAGTTAATCACCCGAGTGAGATCACTCAGGACTATAAGACCGACGACTGTAGCGATGATAACGACGCTTATGGTACCCCCGACGATGGAAGCGGACGGTCGCGGATCTACGGCGGAAGTCCTCTTCCGGGTGGAGCTAGACAACAAGGATTTTTTGACGGCGAGTTCCTTTATCATGTTATCAATCTTCTTAAATAACTCTTCCTCGTTTTTGATAATGACCAGATTCTTCATTCTTGTACAGGGACACATACACTCTACAATAAATTAAGTCAAAATATTTAACACTTTGGCAAATACAATATAATATAGCAATTCTTATTGCATGAGTATTAAAACCTCTTTCATTACAATATAATGCAGGTGTTAACATGATATATACTAAATTTTATAGAAGCATTTTTTTATTATTAAAATATTACATCTTTTCATGTGTTGTTTTATGTACATGTAATTGTACATTATCGTTTTACTTTTTATGGAAATATTTATTGACATTTCTTCTGTGTTTTTTCTATGGAATATAAGTATTCATAAGAATACATGTATGTAGAAGACCAAATTGAAAAAAAATACGTTTGTAAAATTTACGCATTTAACTTTATGTTTCGAATGAAGTTAAACCAAACAAATAGATAAAAGACACACTTTTTATTTGCAATTTAAACTACGAT
>WFKH01003881.1:9353744-9368174 GCA_016163765.1 Magallana hongkongensis | reverse complement strand
GTAGAAAATTATGGTGAATGCTTTGATCATGAAATATTGTTTTCTTAAGATACCGATATGACAATATGACTAAATTCATCTTGCATTTATATATAAAGGTCACGGATGCATATTGGATACAATTAACATCTTGAGCGCGAAAAATTGATGTTACACATGTTAAAGAATGTTATCACTTTAAGTTCAGAATTGTTATAGTTGTTAATGTTTTGTTGGTGTCGTTGTACAAGGGTCGTCACATAATTGTTGATATTACTAATGTTGTTTATAAAGGTTTTAGCTTGTATTAAAAAAAACCCTAAATTAATTAACTGTGATTTGTTTTAAAGTTTTTTTTTCTGATTTGCTCATGTGCAGTTACCTGTAAGGATAACAAGAGAGAAATGTTGGACACATCTTTGTTTTGCATTCTGTATTTTTACATTTGAACTATTAGCTTATACGCTTATCATTACTGGCTCAATATTTACTGGAGATGTATAGTAATGCTTTATTTGATGATTTAAAATTATAATCTTGATTAATTATATGTCTTAATAAACCATTGTTTTTTTTTTTTGTTTTTTTTACAATAAATGTAATAAAACTACACCTTTGATCTTCTGCAGTAGTTTATTATCTATCTAATTTCATTCATTGCTACCCTGGAACAGTCCGATTTTGAATAATGTCTTTACTACAACAGTTATATGTTATATCAGTCCGACGACATAAAATAAAATTGACACGAGCGTTAAAAAACGGCTGCAAGCCATTTCTTTTGATGAAAAAATGTAAATGTAAAAATAGATGGATTTAAAATCAACAAGATCGAGTACACTATTGCATTAAATGAAAAATTCTCTCACAAACATATAAACTAATGTGGTCTAGAATATATGTAAAAGTCATCTTTACGTGTATATGTAGAATGTTAAATTATCCCTGACTTGTCAAGTTTCTCTCCAAAGTTTTTGACAATGACCAATATTTGTATTTTTGTATTTTGTCTTCAGCTGCTTCTGTTAATTATGAAATAAAATAAAATTTATAAAAGAATTTATCATATCACAACAAAATTAACAGTGCAATGACAGCGCATTAATTTGAAAAGCAAAGAACTCTGATGAAATAGCCGATTTAGGATTTTTCTAATACTAGTATTTGTTTTGATATATGAGAGGAATTGAATGGCGTAAAAATCGAAGCATTTGTTGTTAAATATACTATTACTTTGTTTTAGATTAGATGATTTCAATAACTAATAAATAATTATTGGAGGGCTTTTTTTAAAAGTGTTTGACAAAAAATTATCGTGAGATGTTTCTGTAAAGCTAAAGGTCATTTTAATTGTTACAATAAAGCTTTGAGGAAACTGAAACTCTGATAAAAAAAAACCAAACCCTGTTAATTTGTTCTTGTTTTGGAAGATTCATAACGGTTGGTTATGCATGGTGTCGGGTTAAATACGTTCATATTTACTTGAATATGTTAGATTATTCTATTACTAAAGTACTAACATGAGAATCCCGTACTCAATACATAACGAAAACATATTTTTTCCTTTTTCGTTGAATTCTTTGTTTTAGAAAATACGTTTAAAATGCATACGTAACATTAACATATTTTATTTTACATGTATATTCTACCTTTCAAAAAATAGTTTTCATGTAAAGACTTCCTCACAGACGCCCTCTCTGAGCAAACCTTCAAAGCATTGTGTTAAAACGTCTGGTTAAAGGAGACCAATACATTATACAACAGATCTGCAGAAACGTACACCAGATCAGGGTTTTAATGTTAGATAATTTCGACTTGTCAATTTATCATTTTATTGGTTGGATATTTTGTTATGTGTGGAAATATAGCATTGTTTAACATATCTGAAAATTTTCGAATTGCTCCTTAAACGCTAAATTTGAGTCCATTTGAGGTGCGGTTCGACGATTATGCCACATCAATGCAAGTGTTCTCTGAGTAGACGTTGAGGTCATGATCCTTATGATTGTTGTGTGTTTAAGTCATTTTTCTTCATATTATTAGCAAAAAAACTATTATTTTAGAAATCAGTAGGGAGAAATTTTGGATCAGAAAATATATCTCGAATGAAATAAATAAATGGTAAAGAAAATCTCGAATGTAATGAACAAAATTGTGTAATGTCGTTATTTTATTAATGTGTTTTTAAACGGTTGGTTTTATCATCATCATATTTCAAGCTGTCAGTTGAGATATTTCTTTAACATAAACGTACTATAGAGAAATTCAATAATTAAAATTTGATAACATATTGCAGAAACTACGTTTGGAAAATTGTTTTGATGTAAAGAATTGATTGATTTATTTGTTTAATACTAGCAATACATGTAATTAATACCTTTACTTGCCCGGATTTTTGGAAAACGTTAAACTAATTAAGGTGAGTCTATAGTCAAATGACGTTATCATTGATAGTTCAGTATACACTGCATTATGTTACAATTATTGCAAAATATGTGGATCTTTAGAAGGTTGTGATATTTACAATTCATATTATTGTATTTGTACATGCAATATAAATGTAATTTCCACACAATTTTACAAAAATACCTATATATATATGGAATATCTCTTAAAAATAAAGACTTTTATTTTCAAAACTTACAAACATATTCACCCAAAAACTTATGGAAGGAAAATGAAATTTTATTCAAGGTGAAGTGGAATAAACGAAGTAAGGGGTAAACATGTTTTAAAACTTGTAGGAAAAAAACAAGTTATTTCCTCTAGTTTTTTTTTTTTGTTTTTTTTTTGTTTTTTGTTTTGTTTTGTTTTGTTTTGTTTTGTTTTTGTGGCGGGGGGTCTGGGCTTTTAAAAAGCACAAAAAGCCAGTTAACCACGATTTTACAAAAATATGTCAAAGTATACTTTTGTTATTTCTTTTCAATTTTGTATTCGTTCCATTTAAAATGTCTTTTTTGTCAGTTTATTAATGAAAACGACATCTGTTATGTGTTACTCACGTGATATTTGATTTGAAAACATAGATTTAAAACTTGTTTTGCTTGAATAATTTATTAATGTCTGCAAACAATTAAAAATAGCTGAAAACCTGTTAGGAAAAAAATGGAATACATATTAGAAAATCTTGGTTAAAAAAGGTAAAAAAGGTAAGACATTATCATTTTTTGGGGTATTTTATTACACAAGCTGTCATACTTATAATTTCAAAAGATAAAAACATTACTTTCACAATCAATTACTGAGTAGGAACTTATCTTAACAGTATCAGAGAAAAACAAAAAGTCAGCTTATAGCATATCATACGTTTCAATTATCATTTAAATCATATCTTTTTGAGAAAACTGACAATTGTAGAGTTTTCTATGCACAAAATAGTTTCTTTGTCCCACAGCTGCCGTCAATGATATAAAACAAAAGTACAACCGGAGATAAACTTACCAAATCAGCAGGTCCAGCTTTATAATTTTGGTTGCAAATCATATTCAAAGTTGCATTGATAAAACGTCTGCCAAAAACGGAACCAGAAGCAACAACTGGGCTGGAGCCCGTTTTACTAAAAGGCGTACGCACGGTTTAACTTAACGCCCGGCGTAAATCCGGACTTATGTCAAATTTTTGGACCAAGGTCATTTCCTTGAAAAGCGTAGTCGTAACTTTTTGTGTAAACATAAAATAATCGCTAATGCTGTTGTTGAGAATATCGACGCTTACTATAACGTGAATTTGCACAATTTGTCATGTAAATTTGATAAAATTCATATGAAACAAAGAAAATAATTGTTTTGATAGGGAGTGTCTATTTACGCATTAAAACCTTCTTTTTTATTTCATATTTGATCAGTGAAAGGTGTCATACTCAGGTAGCTATAGGTAAATCACAACTGTATCTTTCTTTGTTAAAATGTAAATATGAAAATATGATAAAATTTCCAACTGTGTTTTCAGACTTATCAAAAGTCCTAATTTTTAAAAATACAAGATAATGTATTAACATACAACCAATGCAAAACACAGACTCAAGTTTCAATAGAAAAATATTGTTTTTCTAGGTTATATTCACCTACTCTATCTTAACTTAAAATTTACAGGATGCCTTATTCAATATATTAAATATACATGTATGTTTCGTCGGACAGTTTCAATAAATATCGATGATAAAAAAAAAACCCAGTTCAGTTGAATCAATAATTTTTAACATATCCTATTGGCTACAGTAAACTAACAATAAAGAAACATATACCTTTAAATAAAACATTTCAGCAAATTCTGTTGTGTGATCTTTTTACTAAACAGGATGATTTTTTCAAACAGGAAGATTTTTTACATCAATGTATTAAACATAAATGTAACCTTTGTACCTGTAACCTATCAAAACAAATTTCCATTCGTTAGATCAATACTCTGTTAACTTCTATCTTACCAATTCAAAATATGTTATTCATGAAATGTTTATCTACCGTCCACATTTAGCTATAGCGATGAAAGCTGCAGATCTGTAGCCCTACGTGAAACATTTGAATTGACAAGCCGTAGAGCTATAGTTCCTTTCATACTAAAAGCTCGCAATTACGGTGCACAAACACTTTCGCTAGTTCAGCAATTATTAACCATATTTTCCTATAGAGCTACAGATCTGCAGCTATAACAGTAAGGCATATGCTTGTCACAATTACCATGCTAATGGCTTCAGAGCTAAATTGGCGGTGGATTGTAGTTGATTGTAAGGTATGAAATGTGACAGAGTTTAGTTGGATCACCGAGTGTTCTTTTTTTTTGTTAATCATTAACCATATTCTCAAAGTTTTTTTCGTGAAGTTGTTCGTGATTTTTTGGAAGGAGGCTTGATATTCGACACATTATTCATTATATATCTATCTAAATATTTCATCCTTAATATCATATTATTTTTCTATGTTTTTGTCAAGAACTCTTCTTAAGCAGAATGTTCGAACAGTCTAAGAAATAGTCTTGCCCATCCATTTCTGTAATGTACGATGGCGGATACATATTTTAAAAAATGGTCAGTTGGAACAATTTTGCCGGTAATTCTACACAACTAGATTGAACAAATCATTAAATCCAGTGTGTGGGTTTGTAAAGAATGTTTGTGATAAATGAAAACAAGAAATCAATTGCAAAAATGAAAAACCGGCGAAAGGTATTATTTAATTATTTCTGATGTATTGAATTTTCTCTATACATGATATCTCTCTCTCTATGAATGGCATACTAGAAATTTTCTAAAAATTCATTTCTTATATATATATTTAAAAAATATTTCATACCTGTAATTTACTAAATGCAGAGAAAATCACTTATGATGATGTCATCTACGATGAGCATCCTTTTTCACCTTTGTCAAATATTTAAAACCTTAATTGATCTAAAACTACTGATCAATTGTTATTATTTTGAAAAATATTAATATAGGGGTAATAACAATCATGGTGTTTAATTTTATTTTAATTCAAGGTATACAATTGAGTGTTGCAAAAAGTCTAAACATGTCATATACAATCAATCTAACATTAAGTGACATCAAAGGTTATTGTTACTGGTCAGATATAACTTAATCTCACTTAACTTAAATTGTAGGTTTGACGATGTAAGCAAAAATGTGATTTTAGATTTCTTTTACATTTTAAATTTCTAACAGGTTTCATTCCATGGCATGAATATGAAATTAAAAAGAAAGAATAATAGGAAAAGTTGTATAACATTCTATTGCCACAAAAAAGTAAGCAGCTCTTTAACTCGTCTAAGATCGAGTTCAACAATTTAGTAACAGCGAATACATTGTTACTTTGCCTTTTTTGTACATAATACATGCATGTAAATTGTATTTGTGGTTATAGATTTGAAATGAACAATGATATGATGTTTATTATCTTAACAATAAGGACAATGATAAGAAATATTTGCCCATAGAACATGATTACGAAGAAAATTTAAAAAGAACTCGAGGAGCATTGCTTCATCCCACTACCAGAATTCAGCGAACCATGACCAGACACGGTAAAACATACAACATACAATTGTTACTCAGATGACGTGTTTAATGCATATTTGAGTTTATCTTTTCAAATGATTAAAGTGTAGTCTTGACAAAAAACTAAAATCAACTTTCTCTCTCTCTTTCTCTCTCTCTCTCTCTCTCTCTCTCTCTCACATTGATCTGCGGCTGCACACACGCATTCGCAGAATCCATAACAAACTGAAAAAGAAACCTACCATATGCGTTAGCAGGAATCGAATTATTTAAATATCTGATAAATCATCCATTTTTCTATATTTGACAAGTGGTTGTCATTAAAATGAATCACAACAATATGGAATACGTATATAAACGAGACAATTTGTTCCACTTTTTTTTCAAATGTGTGTTGATATGGTGAACTTGTGAGATATCTAAATGTTCTTCTATATTGTTCTATCGTTAACTTGTTTGGCTCATTCCCAGGAAACATCAGGTAAATGAAGCACAGATATTTACACCTATCAGTCGTTCTTTCTCTGTCTGTATGCTCTCTCTCTCTCTCTCTCTCTCTCTCTCTCTCTCTCTCTCTCTCTCTCATACATACCGTCATGTAATAATGAACATTTACCTCTTTTAAGGGATTTTAGGCAATGCTTTTCTCCATGAAAGTTTTGTTTTTTTTTAAATTGACAAAAGATATGCATGTTAAATTTTGATTGCGAAGAATTTTTTTTATGTTGACAGCGTGTTTTTGGTTTATAGTATTTAACAGTTTTGTCAAATTATGAACAACAAAAGTTATTATTTACGTATTTTTGAATACTTTTTAAAAATTGCTTGAACACACAGAAAATTACATTAAACGTATTTTCTTATTATAAATATCTATTTAAGATTTTTTTCGATTAATGCCATTTATAATATAGTAAAATATCAATCAGTGAATATTAAAAAAAATATATAAACCTGTTTTTCTATTTTTATATACAATTGCATAACCTTTTCAATTATCAATTATCTTGTATGATTCAAACATTTTTCAAAAGCTAAGAAAGTATAGCATATCTTGATTTATGAAAAGAAAAGAAGACAAAACAGCATACATGATGATGAAGGGGTAGTCATATTTCATATGTGTTTGTTAAAAAACTCCTTTCCTGATCAATAATTATTTATTCATTCATATTTTTCAAAAGGTGGAAGAAAGTATTGAAGATTTTTCAGTCAGAAAATTAGGATTTTTTAATGAGCGATAGGAAACTTGCAACTTTTTAGCATTTTTTTCCTTTGATATTGTGCGCTTTAAAATGTAAACAGTGATAAATAGGAATCGATAAGAAAACGTGGAAAGCAATATATTTCGTCCTTGTGATATAGAATACTCATACTCATAAGAAAGCCAATGTAACTGTAATGCATTTAAATTCGAACGCGAATGAGGATATAATAAATTACAATTTAAAAGTCATCAATTTTAAGGATTAAAACAAAAAAAAATATAAAAAACCGTTTGTGCATAATAAAGAAATAATAAAAACTAGTCTTTCTGCTGCTGTGTTGGGGGCTAAATAAGTTCGGACTCAGACCCATTTAGACTTAGATCGGCCCTAATAACTCCTGGTTTTTTTTTAAATTTGATACATTTAAATTTTGAATTATTGTATAAGCTAGGGATATTTTATTTGATACACTTCCCTCTTACATTGTTTTGCTTAGTCAGTCCTTAATGCAACTGATCAATCATCTATCGAAGGACTTCATCTATTTCTATAGCTGTATTTCTATAGATGGTTTTGGGGTTTTATTTTATTATTTTTTTTTTTGCAGTACTCCTATAGTCACTCCCACTTCCAACTCGCGATCTCGATCACTACATTGATCAATGGTTTAAATTTTAATGTAATTGCTGTGGTGAATTTTCGTTTCGTCTAGACACAAAAGAATAAATTAATCGAATCAGGTTAATAAACTTGGTCTTGTAGCGACACCGTTTTATAAAGTAAGTGTGCAAAACTAAGCAAATTTCCTAGTTGCTTGTAATTAAGAAAAGCAGTGTGTTTCAACTGTTAATCAATATATTTTCGTTTACTAACAATTTTTGTTTACTAGTCATGGAATAGAATAGGTGTATACTTATTGACCATTGGGGATTTCAATGAACAGGATGTTTCATAATATCTGTCCCCATTACAATTAACTGCAAAATTTGGTATAAAAGTCAGTCCGAAAAGTGACTAAATATAGCACTTAGAATACTTTGTAAGCAAAACAAATGTATACAGAATGCTTTGATTAGAAATTTACACCTTATATTGTATAATATATATAATAATGCAGCATGTGATAAATCCGATACAGCAAGCAAAATTGTTTTTTTTTTAGCAAGATGGATACAGGTTCACCCAAATACTGTACTCGTTTGTGAGAAATTTACGCAAGGTTCGCAAAAGCCTCGTCGTCACGAATATTTTCCCCGCTGACCAATCTTTAAATGTATCTGATAATTTATTTTTCAGATAATTTACATTGATGTCAGCCATCAATGTAGATATTTCGGTGAAAATGCACGGTTAATTATCCCCGCGTTTTGGATATTCGTAAAGAAATCATAATACAAAAGGACGACTGCACTTAAGGACATGCGATTTTTGCGAGAAAATAAACTTTTAAAATAAGAATTTTTCTTTTAATTGCAGAAATGGTCAACATCTAAACTTCAACTTTACGTAATTGCGTTAAATAAAAGTATGTTGTTACCAAGTACGAATTTGTTTTCATAGGCGGGGGTCATCACGATTTCTTGAATCTCCATACGATAATGAGGACGCCCACTTTTATACTGACTTATAGATAGTCAGCGCATGTTTGTCTATTGTTCTCCGTTTAACAGTAGTTGTATATTTGCATTATCAAAGTTATGTCAAAGGAAGATTAATAGACAAACATGCGCTCATGATTTAAATGAGAAAAAACTGCTTCTTCTTACTTTCCCTGTTGTAATCAAGGGTTGATGCATGTTGAATATTATAATTCACCACGTGATTTCTCACCTCAGGTAACTTTGTGAATACAAAATTCTATCACGTGACGTGTAAGGTAGCATGTTATGTGCTAGCTAGGACAATGTTTTCGAACACGTTAAGTTGTCAAGCATTGATTTAAAATCTTCCTATACCTACATGGGCGTGGTCTAATTGTTGAAACTATAGTAAATAGTATACTTGTACCATATAGAATAGAAAGGGGTTATGGTGAAAGAGTGATCACAAAATTTTTTTATACAGGGCATTGTTATTCATGCTAGTCTAATGTTAGTACCATTCTGATAATTTCAGCTCCACCTCTCATGCATATTAATATCAATCTTATGTTTGATCAAGGGTAGATAAGCGAAAATTCTCCTTTTTTTGAAAGTTGTAAGGAGAAAACCATAGAATGAGCTTATTGTACCACAGTCTAAAATCTAAATTCATGTTGGAAATTGACTAGACTCTTTAAAAAGTTTAACAAAAGTAATATTAGGTTACGAAATAAACGCAACAGAAGCGACCGAAAAGGGCCCAAAACCCGGCGCTAAGTGCAGTCATCCTTTAAAACAGTCATATCTTAAAAAATAAAACATAGAACACTTGCTGTCGTATTTAATAGAAAATCTCAGGTAATATGACTGTAGTCCGTTAGCTAGCTACACCTAAATTACACGGTCCGGTGCCAAATAATAATATGTGATAAGAATAGCTTGATACCGTACGGGTGAAATAACAACACGGGTGTGGGTCTTTAATATTTTAACAAAAGCTATAAAGATGTTGATTATTTTTCGTTCTAAAAAGGCTTAATCGCGAAAATTAGTCGCCGCAAACCAGTCTATCTCCGGTAAAGTTTTCAGATGATGCCAACTTTTATTCAAATGCTATTGTGAATAAAAGGAATTCCTACTTTTGTGAACAGAAAAGCCAAATCTTTATTAAGAAACCATTATATATAGGTTGAAGGTTAACGTTTAGGATACTTTTAAGACATCCGGAGGTATCGATCCATTTTTCCATGAAGATTCGGATAGTGATGTCCAAACTGTCAACAGTGAACAATATCTAAATTTACTAAGCATAAAATTTGTACCAACTTTGGCACAGAAAGCCATTGATGTCAACGATGTCTGCTGTCAAAAAGATAGTGCTACACCCCACTCATCTGTACGGGTGATAATTGGCAACCATTCCATGTCTCCCAACAGAAAGAATGTGTGGTCTTCGTGTTCTCCACATTTGAGTACTTTAGAATTTTGCCTTATCCGAATGATTGTGTGTTTGTCAACCTACTCCCAAAGCACTACTAGGAATGATCTCAGCAATCTAGCAAGAAATGATGAGAAAAATAATTAATTTTATTTGTTCTGGCATGATTTTACATTTTTGATAATTTTAAGCATGTTACATGTATATCACGAAGATGACCTAAAAAGGAACACGTGATGTATCAAACTCTACTTTTAATGTGGCTTAATTAAAAAGATTGTGACGTAAAAATTATATATATTGTATAAACATAAACTATTTGTTAAATGCATAAACAGGAAACAATGTTTCACTAATTTTCTAAATATATCTTAAAATATTGTGAATAAATCATTCTTGTATCTTTTGACCCAGTTTGTAATGATGACAGCTAAACTTGAACACTTGGTATATCTTTAGCAGGAATTACAAAACATCTCTATTAATTCGACGTTTCATAATGTTATTTATCTTTGACAGACAACTTGTGTGATAACAATGGTGAATTCCTACATGTGAGCGGACGATGTTATTGGACGATCACTGAGTCCCTGAGTTTCACTGATGCACATGAACGCTGTCAAAAGGACGGTGGGATACTGGCCGAGGTTCCGGACCAGGATGCACAGACAGCCATAGAAATGTGGGTTGAATTCGGGATACTGGCCGAGATTCCGGACCAGGACTCACAAACAAAAATAGAGTGAGTTAAATTCTTAAGAAAATATTTTTATTTCATTGAAGAAAAACATATAAACGTTCACTTTTTTGATAGATTAATTATTTCTCTTGTTATTTATAAAACCTGATTAGCAAATCAAAGCTCTTTATGAAACCTTCCAACAATTGGTAACTAACTTTCTATCCTAATGGACATAGAACCACGAAATTGGTACACAGTTCGAAGAAAAAAAACTTGTTATATCATTCATTCGTAGAAAAGCAAAAAATTAATAATAATATCAACATAGCTTCCCAATTTTCTTCCAAACTTTTTTGGTCTACAGGTTAAAAGTTTTGTCTACTAATCGTTCTTTCGTAAATTGCTGGGTATAAAAATGTTAATCATGGCAAACTTAGTCCAGCAATTATTAGGAATCGCCAGTCTTCGGAAGTTTTACTAATATTTGTGGCTTATTATATTTTGTTTAAAGGAAAATGACTAATCTATATCATTCATAATTCTTATCTGCTGAAGAGGGTTTCCATCCTACCAGTTTATTTGGATCGGTGTGAATGACATGAATGTAGAAGGGAATTATGTGAACATGTTAAATGAAACAGTTAATTATAAAAAGTGGGCAAGGAGTGAACCAAACAATAAATACAATTCATATGGGGCAGATGATGACGTTGATTGTGTAATGATTTCATTAGAATTTTGGTTTGTTACATCCTGTTCTTGGACCTTACCTGCCCTCTGTTCAAAAAGACACAGCATCGGTAAGTATTTAGAATGTCAATTTATGGAGGCTGGTTGGTTAACGAATCACCCGTCAGATCTACCAAATCAAATAAAATGTCATATTTCTGATCATAAACTAATATTTACTTAAGAATAAGTACAAACGACCATGATTTAGCTGAAGAAAACCAATATATCATTATATCTTTATACAGAGCTATTTATTTCAGAAGGTGAAAATTTTCTAAAATGCCAGCTTTTTAGATATATATTTTCCTCAATAGGTGCACTATAGGTACATACTGCTTATAAAGGATTGAGATATTTGATACGGAATGAATATAACAAAATCGAGCGGCTATACAAAGCACAAATGCCCACTGATGAATATTCTGTAAAGACTCGATGTTATGAATTTACCACATATAGTTTACACTGGGAGTATGTCAAACAGATGAGCAAATAAACTATTGTTTGCAAATTTCATAGAGTGGTCTATGAATTATTATCCTAAAACTTTGATTTGATAAAAGTAATTTTAGGCGAAATGAAATAAAATTGGATAGATAGTTTGATACACTATTAAAATTTATAAATTTGTATGCCTAGAATGAAATTTTTTTATCTTTCTTTTACTTTAGTACAAAAATAGAATTTTTAAAATCAGTCGTTTCTTTTAAATTGACTTGCTTTGATCTTTTTCTTTTGTTCCTTTTCAATTATGTGAGGAATAGCTGATTATTAAGAAAGCAACTCGTTTTAATTTAAAATTTCAGAACCATTACAAAAAACATCCTCGACACCAACAATATCTCATACCAGCATACAAACCACTATCAAACTAAACACAAGAAATCTACCAACAGTAGCTGACACTAGTGAACAAATCACTTCTTCATCAACATTAACATTGGATCTAACAACATTATCTGAAACCATTAAACAAACCACTGCCAATTTAACAACAATCAATCAGCCAAATGCATCACATGCCAGTGAGGAAACAACTAGTTTACTAACAACAACAGAACTAACAACAGCATCTCAAACCAGTAAACAATCTACTACCCAAATAATAACAGCGGGTGTACCAGCATTTTCTCTGACAAGTAAACAAACCACTGATCAATTAGTTACAATTGATCTATCAACAATATCTCTGACAAATGACTTAACCACCAGACCAGTAACAACGGATCTTCAAACAGTTTCGAAAACTAATCCACGAACCACTACCAAATTTACAACGGATCAACGAACAACATCTCAAAATCAACCAGCAGCAACACAGGAAAAGGCACAAACCTTTTCCATATCAAAAGCGACGGATCAAACAACATTGTCTCAGACCAGTGTACAAAGTTTTACTCAACCAACTACAAAGGATCGTCCATCCATATCTCAGACAACCGAACAATCAACAAAAATGGATCAGCTAACAGAGTTAAAGTCAAGTGATCAAACATTTTCTCAATCAACAACATCAAATCAACCAACATTGTCGCAAACCAGTGCATTTGTACAAACCACAACCAAATCATCTACAAAGGATAAACAGACATTGTCTCAGACAGGTATAGAAACTACTCCGTCATCAATAATTAAGGAACTATGGTCTCATACCAGTGAACAAACCACTACACAATCAACAAAAACGAATCTACCAGCAGTATCGCGTACTAGTGAACAAATTACTACCGATTCAACACCAACGAATAATTCAATAGTATATAAGAACAGAATACAAACCACGACCCAATCAACTACGACGGATCTATCAACAACATCTTCGACTAATGAACAAACCACATCACAATTTACATCAACGATAGAACCAACACATTCCCATACGAGTGCACGCATGTCCCCTCAATTGACAACAACGGATCAACTATCAGTATCTCAGAAAACTAAACTTACTTTTACTCAAACAAAAACATCGGCTCTAACATCAGTGACTCACACAAGTGCAGAAAAAAATACTTATTCAAAAACAACGGATCAAACAACAGTTTCTCAGACTTATGAACAAGCTGCAACGTATTCCTCAAAAACGGATCTGCCAAGAATATCTCAGACAAGTGAACAAACCACTTACCAATCAAAAACTGATCTACCAAGAATATCTCAAAAAAGTGAGCAAACCACTTACCAATCAAAAACGGATCTACCAAGAATATCTCAAACAAGTGAGCAAACCACTTACCAATCAAAAACGGATCTGCCAAGAATATCTCAGACTAGTAAACAAACCACTACCCAATCAAAAACAGATCTACCAAGAATATCTCAAACAAGTGAGCAAACCACTTACCAATCAAAAACGGATCTACCAAGAATATCTCAGACTAGTAAACAAACCACTATCCAATCAGAAAAAGATCTACCAAGACTATTTCAAAACAGTGAACAAACCAATTCCCAATCAGCATCAACTGATCCAACAACAGTTTTCCAGACTAGTGAAAAAACCATTGACACATTAAGAACAACGGATCAAACAATAGTATTCCAGACGATTGAAAATAGCACTTCCCAATCATCAACAAAGGATCAACTAATAATATCTCAGACTAGTCAACAAATAACTGACCGATCATCAGCAAGGAATCTACAAACAGTATCTCAGACTACTAAACAAACCACTGAACATTTACCAACAAAGAATCAACTAACATTGACTGAAATTAATGACCAAATTACTGATCAATCAACAGCAAAGAATCAACAAACTGTACCTCAGACAAGTGAACAATCTACATCCCCATCAACAACAAAAGATCAAGCAA
>WFKH01003881.1:9337101-9353644 GCA_016163765.1 Magallana hongkongensis | reverse complement strand
TTGCTTGATCTTTTGTTGTTGATGGGGATGTAGATTGTTCACTTGTCTGAGGTACAGTTTGTTGATACTTTGCTGTTGATTGATCAGTAATTTGGTCATTAATTTCAGTCAATGTTAGTTGATTCTTTGTTGGTAAATGTTCAGTGGTTTGTTTAGTAGTCTGAGATACTGTTTGTAGATTCCTTGCTGATGATCGGTCAGTTATTTGTTTACTAGTCTGAGATATTATTAGTTGATCCTTTGTTGATGATTGGGAAGTGCTATTTTCAATCGTCTGGAATACTATTGTTTGATCCGTTGTTCTTAATGTGTCAATGGTTTTTTCACTAGTCTGGAAAACTGTTGTTGGATCAGTTGATGCTGATTGGGAATTGGTTTGTTCACTGTTTTGAAATAGTCTTGGTAGATCTTTTTCTGATTGGATAGTGGTTTGTTTACTAGTCTGAGATATTCTTGGTAGATCCGTTTTTGATTGGAAAGTGGTTTGCTCACTTGTCTGAGATATTCTTGGTAGATCCGTTTTTGATTGGTAAGTGGTTTGCTCACTTGTTTGAGATATTCTTGGTAGATCTGTTTTTGATTGGGTAGTGGTTTGTTTACTAGTCTGAGATATTCTTGGCAGATCCGTTTTTGATTGGTAAGTGGTTTGCTCACTTGTTTGAGATATTCTTGGTAGATCAGTTTTTGATTGGTAAGTGGTTTGTTCACTTGTCTGAGATATTCTTGGCAGATCCGTTTTTGAGGAATACGTTGCAGCTTGTTCATAAGTCTGAGAAACTGTTGTTTGATCCGTTGTTTTTGAATAAGTATTTTTTTCTGCACTTGTGTGAGTCACTGATGTTAGAGCCGAAGTTTTTGTTTGAGTAAAAGTAAGTTTAGTTTTCTGAGATACTGATAGTTGATCCGTTGTTGTCAATTGAGGGGACATACGTGCACTCGTATGGGAATGTGTTGGTTCTATCGTTGATGTAAATTGTGATGTGGTTTGTTCATTAGTCGAAGATGTTGTTGATAGATCCGTCGTAGTTGATTGGGTCGTGGTTTGTATTCTGTTCTTATATACTATTGAATTATTCGTTGGTGTTGAATCGGTAGTAATTTGTTCACTAGTACGCGATACTGCTGGTAGATTCGTTGTTGTTGATTGTGTAGTGGTTTGTTCACTGGTAGGAGACCATAGTTCCTTAATTATTGATGACGGAGTAGTTTCTATACCTGTCTGAGACAATGTCTGTTTATCCTTTGTAGATGATTTGGTTGTGGTTTGTACAAATGCACTGGTTTGCGACAATGTTGGTTGATTTGATGTTGTTGATTGAGAAAATGTTTGATCACTTGACTTTAACTCTGTTAGCTGATCCATTTTTGTTGATTGTTCGGTTGTCTGAGATATGGATGGACGATCCTTTGTAGTTGGTTGAGTAAAAATTTGTACACTGGTCTGAGACAATGTTGTTTGATCCGTCGCTTTTGATATGGAAAAGGTTTGTGCCTTTTCCTGTGTTGCTGCTGGTTGATTTTGAGATGTTGTTCGTTGATCCGTTGTAAATTTGGTAGTGGTTCGTGGATTAGTTTTCGAAACTGTTTGAAGATCCGTTGTTACTGGTCTGGTGGTTAAGTCATTTGTCAGAGATATTGTTGATAGATCAATTGTAACTAATTGATCAGTGGTTTGTTTACTTGTCAGAGAAAATGCTGGTACACCCGCTGTTATTATTTGGGTAGTAGATTGTTTACTGGTTTGAGATGCTGTTGTTAGTTCTGTTGTTGTTAGTAAACTAGTTGTTTCCTCACTGGCATGTGATGCATTTGGCTGATTGATTGTTGTTAAATTGGCAGTGGTTTGTTTAATGGTTTCAGATAATGTTGTTAGATCCAATGTTAATGTTGATGAAGAAGTGATTTGTTCACTAGTGTCAGCTACTGTTGGTAGATTTCTTGTGTTTAGTTTGATAGTGGTTTGTATGCTGGTATGAGATATTGTTGGTGTCGAGGATGTTTTTTGTAATGGTTCTGAAATTTTAAATTAAAACGAGTTGCTTTCTTAATAATCAGCTATTCCTCACATAATTGAAAAGGAACAAAAGAAAAAGAACAAAGAAAGTCAGTTTTTAAAAAAAAACGACGGATTTTAAAAATTCTATTTTTTGTACTAGAGTAAAAAAAAGATGAAAAAATTTCATTCTAGGCATACAAATTTATAAATTTTAATAGTGTATCAAACTATCTATCCAATTTTATTTCATATCGCCTAAAATTACTTTTATCAAATCAAAGTTTTAGGATAATAATTCATAGACCACTCTATGAAATTTGCAAACAATAGTTTATTTGCTCATCTGTTTGACATACTACCAGTGTAAATTATATGTGGTAAATTCATAACATCGAGTCTTTACAGAATATTCATCAGTGGGCATTTGTGCTTTGTATAGCCGCTCGATTTTGTTATATTCATTCCGTATCAAATATCTCAATCCTTTATAAGCAGTATGTACATATAGTGCACCTATTGAGGAAAATATATATCTAAAAAGCTGGCATTTTAGAAAATTTTCACCTTCTGAAATAAATAGCTCTGTATAAAGATATAATGATATATTCGTTTTCTTCAGCTAAATCATGGTGGTTTGTACTTATTCTTAAGTAAATATTAGTTTATGATCAGAAATATGACATTTTATTTGATTTGGTAGATCTGACGGGTGATTCGTTAACCAACCAGCCTCCATAAATTGACATTCTAAATACTTACCGATGCTGTGTCTTTTTGAACAGAGGGCAGGTAAGGTCCTAGAACAGGATGTAACAAACCAAAATCCTAATGAAATCATTACACAATCAACGTCATCATCTGACCCATATGAATAGTATTTATTGTTTGGTTCACTCCTTGCCCACTTTTTATAATTAACTGTTTCATTTAACATGTTCACATAATTCCCTTCTACATTCATGTCATTCACACCGATCCAAATAAACTGGTAGGATGGAAACCCTCTTCAGCAGATAAGAATTATGAATGATATAGATTAGTCATTTTCCTTTAAACAAAATATAATAAGCCACAAATATTAGTAAAACTTCCGAAGACTGGCGATTCCTAATAATTGCTGGACTAAGTTTGCCATGATTAACATTTTTATACCCAGCAATTTACGAAAGAACGATTGGTAGACAAAACTTTTAACCTGTAGACAAAAAAAGTTTGGAAGAAAATTGGGAAGCTATGTTGATATTATTATTAATTTTTTGCTTTTCTATGAATGAATGATATAACAAGTTTTTTTTTCTTCGAACTGTGTACCAATTTCGTGGTTCTATGTCCATTAGGATAGAAAGTAAGTTACCAATTGTTGGAGGGTTTCATAAAGAGCTTTGATTTGCTAATCAGGTTTTATAAATAACAAGAGAAATAATTAATCTATCAAAAAAGTAAACGTTTATATGTTTTTCTTCAATGAAATAAAAATATTTTCTTAAGAATTTAACTCACTCTATTTTTGTTTGTGAGTCCTGGTCCGGAATCTCGGCCAGTATCCTGAATTCAACCGACATTTCTATGGCTGTCTGTGCATCCTGGTCCGGAACCTCGGCCAGTATCCCACCGTCCTTTTGACAGCGTTCATGTGCATCAGTGAAACTCAGGGACTCCGTGATCGTCCAATAACATCGTCCGCTCACATGTAGGAATTCACCATTGTTATCACACAAGTTGTCTGTCAAAGATAAATAACATTATGAAACGTCGAATTAATAGAGATGTTTTGTAATTCCTGCTAAAGATATACCAAGTGTTCAAGTTTAGCTGTCATCATTACAAACTGGGTCAAAAGATACAAGAATGATTTATTCACAATATTTTAAGATATATTTAGAAAATTAGTGAAACATTGTTTCCTGTTTATGCATTTAACAAATAGTTTATGTTTATATACAATATATATAATTTTTACGTCACAATCTTTTTAATTAAGCCACATTAAAAGGAGAGTTTGATACATCACGTGTTCCTTTTTAGGTCATCTTCGTGATATACATGTAACATGCTTAAAGTTATCAAAAATGTTAAATCATGCCAGAACAAATAACATTAATTATTTTTCTTATCATTTCTTGCTAGATTGCTGAGATCATTCCTAGTAGTGCTTTGGGAGTAGGTTGACACACACACAATCATTCGGATAAGGCAAAATTCTAAAGTACTCAAATGTGGAGAACACGAAGACCACACATTCTTTCTGTTGGGAGATATGGAATGGTTGCCAACCATCACCCGTACAGATGAGTGGGGTGTAGCACTATCTTTTTGACAGCAGACATCGTTGACATCAATGGCTTTCTGTGCCAAAGTTGGTACAAATTTTATGCTTAGTAAATTTAGATATTGTTCACTGTTGACAGTTTGGACATCACTATCCGAATCTTCATGGAAAAATGGATCGATACCTCCGGATGTCTTAAAAGTATCCTAAACGTTAACCTTCAACCTATATATAATGGTTTCTCAATAAAGATTTGGCTTTTCTGTTCACAAAAGTAGGAAATCCTTCTATTCACAGTAGCATTTGAATAAAAGTTGGCATCATCTGAAAACTTTACCGGAGATAGACTGGTTTGCGGCGACTTATTTTCGCGATTAAGCCTTTTTAGAACGAAAAATAATCAACATCTTTATAGCTTTTGTTAAAATATTAAAGACCCACACCCGTGTTGTTATTTCACCCGTACGGTATCAAGCTATTCTTATCACATAATATTATTTGGCACCGGACCGTGTAATTTAGGTGTAGCTAGCTAACGGACTACAGTCATATTACCTGAGATTTTCTATTAAATACGACAGCAAGTGTTCTATGTTTTATTTTTTAAGATATGACTGTTTTAAAGGATGACTGCACTTAGCGCCGGGTATTGGGCCCTTTTCGGTCGCTTCTGTTGCGTTTATTTCTTAACCTAATATCACTTTTGTTAAACTTTTTAAAGAGTCTAGTCAATTTCCAACATGAATTTAGATTTTAGACTGTGGTACAATAAGCTCATTCTATGGTTTTCTCCTTACAACTTTCAAAAAAAGGAGAATTTTCGCTTATCTACCCTTGATCAAACATAAGATTGATATTAATATGCATGAGAGGTGGAGCTGAAATTATCAGAATGGTACTAACATCAGACTAGCATGAATAACAATGCCCTGTATAAAAAATTTTTGTGATCACTCTTTCACCATTTCACCATCTATTCTATATGGTACAAGTATACTATTTACTATAGTTTCAACAATTAGACCACGCCCATGTAGGTACAGAAGATTTTAAATCAATGCTTGACAACTTAACGTGTTCGAAAACATTGTCCTAGCTAGCACATAACATGCTACCTTACACGTCACGTGATAGAATTTTGTATTCACAAAGTTACCTGAGGTGAGAAATCACGTGGTGAATTATAATATTCAACATGCATCAACCCTTGATTACAACAGGGAAAGCGAAAGTAAGAAGAAGCAGTTTTTTCTCATTTAAATCATGAGGGCATGTTTGTCTATTAATCTTCCTTTGACATAACTTTGATAATGCAAATATACAACTACTGTTAAACGGAGAACAATAGACAAACATGCGCTAACTATCTATAAGTCAGTATAAAAGTGGGCGTCCTCATTATCGTATGGAGATTCAAGAAATCGTGATGACCCACGCCTATGAAAACAAATTCGTACTTGGTAACAACATACTTTTATTTAACGCAATTACGTAAAGTTGAAGTTTAGATGTTGACCATTTCTGCAATTAAAAGAAAAATTCTTCTTTTAAAAGTTTATTTTCTCGCAAATATCGCATGTCCTTAAGTGCAGTCATCCTTTTGTATTATGATTTCTTTACGAATATCCAAAACGCGGGGATAATTAACCGTGCATTTTCACCGAAATATCTACATTGATGACTGACATCAATGTAAATTATCTGAAAAATAAATTATCAGATACATTTAAAGATTGGTCAGCGGGGAACATATTCGTGACGACGAGGCTTTTGCGAACCTTGCGTAAATTTCTCACACACGAGTACAGTATTTGGGTGAACCTGTATCCATCTTGCTAAAAAAAACCAATTTTGCTTGCGGTATCGGATTTATCACATGCTGCATTATAAATACAATATAAGGTGTAAATTTCTAATCAAAGCATTCTGTATACATTTGTTTTGCTTACAAAGTATTCTAAGTGCTATATTTAGTCACTTTTCGGACTGACTTTTATACCAAATTTTGCAGTTAAGGAGGCCGATTTGGGTTTTTTTTGCAGAAAAACTACAATAGCAAAACTCTTTATTTTTTAACCATATGTAATTTAAACCAACTCTAGTTTATTTGCGAAGGTTCATGAAAATCGACCGTCTGGTTCTTTTTAGGGACCATCTCAAAATAGAGGTACATTTACTATAGGAATATATAGGAAACTGTCATTTTCCGCACATCAAAGCAGTTTAAAAAAAATACTACAATAGCTTTTTTTCTTAAATTGTTATATATGATTAGTAATATCATTTCCGACCTTATATGTAAAAAACACAAAATTCTACCGTCTGGTTTTTAGTGGGGGCCATCTCAAAATATTAAAATGCACCAAATTTTGCTATATATTTGGATCATCACGAATGATGATTGGTAAAATGGATTCATTCAAAAAATGAGGAAAATGTCCTCGAGGATAGCATCATTCTGTATATAAAATTTCAACAGCGTACAATTTTTACTTTTTCTTTTATGTTATTTCTTATAACGTACTCCTACAAAGCTTCATTTTATCATAACGTCATAAAAGCGCAATGGCATCGCTCCCCTACCGCACAACGTAAAAACCGTTTTAAAAATAAAAATTTCCTTAAAAAATCTAAATATTTTTATCTGTATTTTGTTTATTGTGTTCAATTTTATAAATGATATGGAAAAAATTTCATAAGAAGTATAAATCAACTGTATTATATTAGAATGCGCAAAAACATGCGCAATGCAAACTAAAGTCGGCCTCCTTAATTGTAATGGGGACAGATATTATGAAACATCCTGTTCATTGAAATCCCCAATGGTCAATAAGTATACACCTATTCTATTCCATGACTAGTAAACAAAAATTGTTAGTAAACGAAAATATATTGATTAACAGTTGAAACACACTGCTTTTCTTAATTACAAGCAACTAGGGAATTTGCTTAGTTTTGCACACTTACTTTATAAAACGGTGACGCTGCAAGAACAAGTTTATTAACCTAATTCGATTCATTTATTCTTTTGTGTCTAGACGAAACGAAAATTCACCACAGCAATTACATTAAAATTTAAATCAATGATCAATATACATCTATAGAAATACAGCTATAGAAATAGATGAAGCCCTTCGATAGATGATTGATCAGTTGCATTAAGGACTGACTAAGCAAAACAATGTAAGAGGGAAGTGTATCAAAATAAAATATCCCTAGTTTATACAATAACTCAAAATTTAAATATCAAATTAAAAAAACAACCCAGGAGTTATTAGGGCCGATTTAAGTCTAAATGGGTCTGAGTCCGAACTTATTTAGCCCCCAACACAGCAGCAGAAAGACTAGTTTTTATTATTTCTTTCTTATGCACAAACGCTTTTTTATAATTTTTTTTGGTTGTAATCCTTAAAATTGATGACTTTTAAATTGTAATTTATTATATCCTCATTCGCCTTCGAATTTAAAGGCATTACAGTTACATTGGCTTTCTTATGAGTATGAGTATTCTATATCACAAGGCCGAAATATATTGCTGATAATTTCAATATGAGTATTCTATATCACAAGGACGAAATATATTGCTTTCCATGTTTTTTTTTTCGATTCCTATATGTCACTGTTTACATTTTGAAGCGCACAATATCAAAGAAAGAAAATGCTTAAAAACTTCATATCGCTCATTGAAAAATCCTAATTTTTGACTGAAAAATCTTCAATACTTTCTTCCACCTTTTGAAAAATATGAATGAATAAATAATTATTGATCAGGAAAGGAGTTTTTTAACAAACACATATGAAATATGACTACCCCTTCATCATCATGTATGCTGTTTTGTCTTCTTTTCTTTTCATAAATCAAGATATGCTATACTTTCCTAGCTTTTGAAAAATGTTTGAATCATACAAGATAATTGATAATTGAAAAGGTTATGCAATTGTATATAAAAATAGAAAAACAGGTTTATATATTTTTTTTAATATTCACTGATTGATATTTTACTATATTATAAATGGCATTAATCGAAAAAAAATCTTAAATAGATATTTATAATAAGAAAATACGTTTAATGTAATTTTCTGTGTGTTCAAGCAATTTTTAAAAAGTATTCAAAAATACGTAAATAATAACTTTTGTTGTTCATAATTTGACAAAACTGTTAAATACTATAAACCAAAAACACGCTGTCAACATAAAAAAAATTCTTAGCAATCAAAATTTAACATGCATATCTTTTGTCAATTTAAAAAAAACAAAACTTTCATGGAGGAAAGCATTGCCTAAAATCCCTTAAAAGAGGTAAATGTTCATTATTACATGACGGTATGTATGAGAGAGAGAGAGAGAGAGAGAGAGAGAGAGAGAGAGAGAGAGAGAGAGCATACAGACAGAGAAAGAACGACTGATAGGTGTAAATATCTGTGCTTCATTTACCTGATGTTTCCTGGGAATGAGCCAAACAAGTTAACGATAGAACAATATAGAAGAACATTTAGATATCTCACAAGTTCACCATATCAACACACATTTGAAAAAAAAGTGGAACAAATTGTCTCGTTTATATACGTATTCCATATTGTTGTGATTCATTTTAATGACAACCACTTGTCAAATATAGAAAAATGGATGATTTATCAGATATTTAAATAATTCGATTCCTGCTAACGCATTTGGTAGGTTTCTTTTTCAGTTTGTTATGGATTCTGCGAATGCGTGTGTGCAGCCGCAGATCAATGTGAGAGAGAGAGAGAGAGAGAGAGAGAGAGAGAGAGAGAGAGAGAGAGAAAGAGAGAGAGAAAGTTGATTTTAGTTTTTTGTCAAGACTACACTTTAATCATTTGAAAAGATAAACTCAAATATGCATTAAACACGTCATCTGAGTAACAATTGTATGTTGTATGTTTTACCGTGTCTGGTCATGGTTCGCTGAATTCTGGTAGTGGGATGAAGCAATGCTCCTCGAGTTCTTTTTAAATTTTCTTCGTAATCATGTTCTATGGGCAAATATTTCTTATCATTGTCCTTATTGTTAAGATAATAAACATCATATCATTGTTCATTTCAAATCTATAACCACAAATACAATTTACATGCATGTATTATGTACAAAAAAGGCAAAGTAACAATGTATTCGCTGTTACTAAATTGTTGAACTCGATCTTAGACGAGTTAAAGAGCTGCTTACTTTTTTGTGGCAATAGAATGTTATACAACTTTTCCTATTATTCTTTCTTTTTAATATCATATTCATGCCATGGAATGAAACCTGTTAGAAATTTAAAATGTAAAAGAAATCTAAAATCACATTTTTGCTTACATCGTCAAACCTACAATTTAAGTTAAGTGAGATTAAGTTATATCTGACCAGTAACAATAACCTTTGATGTCACTTAATGTTAGATTGATTGTATATGACATGTTTAGACTTTTTGCAACACTCAATTGTATACCTTGAATTAAAATAAAATTAAACACCATGATTGTTATTACCCCTATATTAATATTTTTCAAAATAATAACAATTGATCAGTAGTTTTAGATCAATTAAGGTTTTAAATATTTGACAAAGGTGAAAAAGGATGCTCATCGTAGATGACATCATCATAAGTGATTTTCTCTGCATTTAGTAAATTACAGGTATGAAATATTTTTTAAATATATATATAAGAAATGAATTTTTAGAAAATTTCTAGTATGCCATTCATAGAGAGAGAGATATCATGTATAGAGAAAATTCAATACATCAGAAATAATTAAATAATACCTTTCGCCGGTTTTTCATTTTTGCAATTGATTTCTTGTTTTCATTTATCACAAACATTCTTTACAAACCCACACACTGGATTTAATGATTTGTTCAGTCTAGTTGTGTAGAATTACCGGCAAAATTGTTCCAACGGACCATTTTTTAAAATATGTATCCGCCATCGTACATTACAGAAATGGATGGGCAAGACTATTTCTTAGACTGTTCGAACATTCTGCTTAAGAAGAGTTCTTGACAAAAACATAGAAAAATAATATGATATTAAGGATGAAATATTTAGATAGATATATAATGAATAATGTGTCGAATATCAAGCCTCCTTCCAAAAAATCACGAACAACTTCACGAAAAAAACTTTGAGAATATGGTTAATGATTAACAAAAAAAAAGAACACTCGGTGATCCAACTAAACTCTGTCACATTTCATACCTTACAATCAACTACAATCCACCGCCAATTTAGCTCTGAAGCCATTAGCATGGTAATTGTGACAAGCATATGCCTTACTGTTATAGCTGCAGATCTGTAGCTCTATAGGAAAATATGGTTAATAATTGCTGAACTAGCGAAAGTGTTTGTGCACCGTAATTGCGAGCTTTTAGTATGAAAGGAACTATAGCTCTACGGCTTGTCAATTCAAATGTTTCACGTAGAGCTACAGATCTGCAGCTTTCATCGCTATAGCTAAATGTGGACGGTAGATAAACATTTCATGAATAACATATTTTGAATTGGTAAGATAGAAGTTAACAGAGTATTGATCTAACGAATGGAAACCTTATTAATCGCCTTTATTTTGTGGATGTGCACAAACTAATTAAAAAGAAAAATGGTGAATGTTAGTCAAGAGATTTCTGATTCGTTGTTCGTTGTATTTAATGATAAAGTAAAAGTTAAGTAGACTACATTGATTTTATTTTAAAAAAAATGACATTAAAGTAATTGCATGATCATGTTAAAAAAGGAGCAAGATGCTCCAAAATCTTCATCATAAATCTCTATGTAATTTGTTTTCACCATCGTCAATATCTACGAGTAAAATGAGAGAATAGGACGAAACTGTGTTTGATTTTTAAATCGACGAGAACGTGAAACTGATACATCATTTATCAAATCCCACGTCAATGTGTTTTTTCCAATTATTACACAGCATGACTAGTTAAATATTAAAAAATTGACAAGTCAGGTATTTAATATAGAACTTTCTCTTCCTTATTTCTCATCTCTTGGGTTTTGAGATGGAAAAGTACCTTCATATTGATAAAACGTTCCATAAGTTTCTAAATTACATGTATAATACTAATGAATGTTGGACAATTTTTCTGCAACATAACGATGAATTTTTAAGTGTAGACCAATATTTTCTCTAGTTTTTCAAAACACGTATCAGTCACTTTGTGAAGAACAGGATATACAATCAGCAGCAGACAAGACATTTGGACTTATTAAAAAGTTAGTACACCGTGGGATCCTCTTTGTCACCATCAACATGACCATGGTGGCCCTCAGATACATTAGAAAAGTTATGGCAGGTTTTATTTTCTCTCACTCAATGTTGGCCCTTAGAGAAGCTAGAAGAGATGATAAAGTGTATTCCTTTCTCTATTGAAGAAAAGATTTCCCTGCAAAATCTGAAGTCGCTTGTAAGCCTAAATTATTTTGCTCGTAAAGTTGATGCTCTTGGGCTGTGTTTTAGAAAAACACTTACGACGAAGTCTATTTCTAGTCTTCTAGTCTCATGGAATGATCTACAACAGATAAAATTTAATGTTTGTTATTTATATTAAAAAATTTCAATTTTTGTAGGTATATTATAGTAATAACAGGTGGTAGATAATGAATAATAATCATTTATGAATTTAATCGTAAGTTTTTTTTGTAAAGCTCAGGAGCCCGTTTCACTATCAGACGTAACTTACTACAAAACTTAAGATAAGCCCCGGGACGTACGTCAATATTTAGTCCGGCGTAAGTCGCATTACACCAAGAGGCGTACGCCTGGCCGTAAATACTTGTATCGGACTAAGTTAAGGCCAGACCTACGTCACTGACAACAAGCCAATGCACATGCGCATAAAAATGATCAACATATAGATAGATAGATAGATAGATAGATAGATAGATAGATAGATAGATAGATAGATAGAGAGACTGAGAGACATAGATAGAGAAACGCGAAGTATTTTTGTTTTGATAGGTTACAGGTACAAAGGTCACATTTATGTTTAATACATTGATGTAAAAAATCTTCCTGTTTGAAAAAATCATCCTGTTTAGTAAAAAGATCACACAACAGAATTTGCTGAAATGTTTTATTTAAAGGTATATGTTTCTTTATTGTTAGTTTACTGTAGCCAATAGGATATGTTAAAAATTATTGATTCAACTGAACTGGGTTTTTTTTTTATCATCGATATTTATTGAAACTGTCCGACGAAACATACATGTATATTTAATATATTGAATAAGGCATCCTGTAAATTTTAAGTTAAGATAGAGTAGGTGAATATAACCTAGAAAAACAATATTTTTCTATTGAAACTTGAGTCTGTGTTTTGCATTGGTTGTATGTTAATACATTATCTTGTATTTTTAAAAATTAGGACTTTTGATAAGTCTGAAAACACAGTTGGGAATTTTATCATATTTTCATATTTACATTTTAACAAAGAAAGATACAGTTGTGATTTACCTATAGCTACCTGAGTATGACACCTTTCACTGATCAAATATGAAATAAAAAAGAAGGTTTTAATGCGTAAATAGACACTCCCTATCAAAACAATTATTTTCTTGTTTCATATGAATTTTATCAAATTTACATGACAAATTGTGCAAATTCACGTTATAGTAAGCGTCGATATTCTCAACAACAGCATTAGCGATTATTTTATGTTTACACAAAAAGTTACGACTACGCTTTTCAAGGAAATGACCTTGGTCGCAAAATTTGACATAAGTCCGGATTTACGCCGGGCGTTAATTAAAGCCGTGCGTACGCCTTTTAGTAAAACGGGCTCCAGCCCAGTTATTGCTTCTGGTTCCGTTTTTGGCAGACGTTTTATCAATGCAACTTTGAATATGATTTGCAACCAAAATTATAAAGCTGGACCTGCTGATCTGGTAAGTTTATCTCCGGTTGTACTTTTGTTTTATATCATTGACGGCAGCTGTGGGACATAGAAACCATTTTGTGCATAGAAAACTCTACAATTGTCAGTTTTCTCAAAAAGAATTGATTTAAATGATAATTGAAACGTATGATATGCTATAAGCTGACTTTTTGTTTTTCTCTGATACTGTTAAGATAAGTTCCTACTCAGTAATTGATTGTGAAAGTAATGTTTTTATCTTTTGAAATTATAAGTATGACAGCTTGTGTAATAAAAAAAACCCCCAAAAAATGATAATGTCTTACCTTTTTTACCTTTTTTAACCAAGATTTTCTAATATGTATTCCATTTTTTTCCTAACAGGTTTTCAGCTATTTTTAATTGTTTGCAGACATTAATAAATTATTCAAGCAAAACAAGTTTTAAATCTATGTTTTCAAATCAAATATCACGTGAGTAACACATAACAGATGTCGTTTTCATTAATAAACTGACAAAAATGACATTTTAAATGGAACGAATACAAAATTGAAAAGAAATAACAAAAGTATACTTTGACATATTTTTGTAAAATCGTGGTTAACTGGCTTTTTGTGCTTTTTAAAAGCCCAGACCCCCCGCCACAAAAACAAAACAAAACAAAACAAAACAAAACAAAAAACAAAAAAAAAACAAAAAAAAAAAACTAGAGGAAATAACTTGTTTTTTTCCTACAAGTTTTAAAACATGTTTACCCCTTACTTCGTTTATTCCACTTCACCTTGAATAAAATTTCATTTTCCTTCCATAAGTTTTTGGGTGAATATGTTTGTAAGTTTTGAAAATAAAAGTCTTTATTTTTAAGAGATATTCCATATATAGGTATTTTTGTAAAATTGTGTGGAAATTACATTTATATTGCATGTACAAATACAATAATATGAATTGTAAATATCACAACCTTCTAAAGATCCACATATTTTGCAATAATTGTAACATAATGCAGTGTATACTGAACTATCAATGATAACGTCATTTGACTATAGACTCACCTTAATTAGTTTAACGTTTTCCAAAAATCCGGGCAAGTAAAGGTATTAATTACATGTATTGCTAGTATTAAACAAATAAATCAATCAATTCTTTACATCAAAACAATTTTCCAAACGTAGTTTCTGCAATATGTTATCAAATTTTAATTATTGAATTTCTCTATAGTACGTTTATGTTAAAGAAATATCTCAACTGACAGCTTGAAATATGATGATGATAAAACCAACCGTTTAAAAACACATAAATAAAATTGCGACATTACACAATTTTGTTCATTACATTCGAGATTTTCTTTACCATTTATTTATTTCATTCGAGATATATTTTCTGATCCAAAATTTCTCCCTACTGATTTCTAAAATAATAGTTTTTTTGCTAATGATATGAAGAAAAATGACTTAAACACACAACAATCATAAGGATCATGACCTCAACGTCTACTCAGAGTACACTTGCATTGATGTGACATAATCGTCGAACCGCACCTCAAATGGTCTCAAATTTAGCGTTTAAGGAGCAATTCGAAAATTTTCATGTATGTTAATCAATGCTATATTTCCATACATAATTGGACAAAATATCCAACCAATAAAATGATAAATTGACAAGTCGAAATTATCTAACATGAAACCTGCTCTGGTGTACGTTTCTGCAGATCTGTTGTATTATGTATTGGTCTCCTTTAACCAGACATTTTAACACAATGCTTTGAAGGTTTGCTCAGAGAGAGCGTCTGTGAGGAAGTCTTTACATGAAAACTATTTTTTAAAAAGTAGAATATACATGTTAAATAAAATATGTTAATGTTACGTAATTATGCATTTTAAACGTATTTTCTAAAACAAAGAATTCAACGAAAAAGGAAAAAATATGTTTTCGTTATGTATTGAGTACGGGATTCTCATGTTAGTACTTTGAATAATCTAACATATTCAAGTAAATACGAACGTATTTAACCCGACACCATGCATAACCAACCGTCATGAATCTTCCAAAACAAGAACAAATTAACAGGGTTTTTTTTTCAGAGTTTCAGTTTCCTCAATGCTTTATTGTAACAATTAAAATGACCTTTAGCTTTACAGAAACATCTCACGATAATTTTTTGTCAAACACTTTAAAAAAAAACCCCTCCAATAATTAGTTATGAGTTATTGAAATCATCTAATCTTAAACAAAGTAGTAGTATATTTATCAACAAATGCTTCGATTTTTACGCCATTCAATTCCCCTCATATATCAAAACAAATACTTGTATTAGAAAAATCCTAAATCGGCTATTTCATCAGCGTTCTTTGCTTTTCAAATTAATGCGCTGTCATTGCACTGTTAATTTTGTTGTGATATGATAAATTCTTTTATAATTTTGATTTTATTTCATAATTAACAGAAGCAGTTGAAGACAAAATACAAAAATACAAATATTGGTCTTTGTCAAAAACTTTGGAGAAAAATTTGACAAGTCAGGGATAATTTAACATTCTACATATACACGTAAAGATGACTTTTACATATATTCTAGACTACAATAGTTTATATGTTTGTGAGAGAATTGTACTCGATCTTGTTGATTTTAAATCCATCTATTTTTACATTTACATTTACATTTTTTCATCAAAAGAAATGGCTTGCAGCCGTTTTTTTAAACGCTCGTGTCAATTTTATTTTATGTCGTCGGACTGATAGAACATATCACTGTTGTAGTAAAGACATTATTCAAAATCGGACTGTTCCAGGGTAGCAATAAATGAAATTAGATAGATAATAAACTACTGCAGAAGATCAAAGGTGTAGTTTTATCACATTTATTGTAAAAAAAACCAATGGTTTATTAAGATATATAATTCATCCAGATTCTAATTTTAAATCATCAAATAAAGCATTACTATACATCTCCAGTAAATATTGAGCCAGTAATGATAAGCGTATAAGCTAATAGTTCAAATGTAAAAATACAGAATGCAAAACAAAGACAACATTTCTCTCTTGTTATCCTTACAGGTAATTGCACATGAGCAAATCAGAAAAAAAAAACTTTAAAACAAATCACAGTTAATTAATTTAGGGTTTTTTTTTAATACAAGCTAAAACCTTTATAAACAACATTAGTAATATCAACAATTATGTGACGACCCTTGTACAACGACACCAACAAAACATTAACAACTATAACAATTCTGAACTTAAAGTGATAACATTCTTTAACATGTGTAACATCAATTTTTCGCGCTCAAGATGTTAATTGTATCCAATATGCATCCGTGACCTTTATATATAAATGCAAGATGAATTTAGTCATATTGTCATATCGGTATCTTAAGAAAACAATATTTCATGATCAAAGCATTCACCATAATTTTCTAC
>WFKH01003881.1:9312788-9327446 GCA_016163765.1 Magallana hongkongensis | reverse complement strand
TGGCCCTTCATTTTAACAAACTTATATCCCCTTTACCTAAGGATGCTTTGTGCCAAGTTTGGTTGAAATTGGCCCAGTGGTTCTTGAGAAGAAGTCGAAAATGTAAAAAGTTTACGGACGGACAGACAGACAGACGGACAGACGGACAGACGGACAGACAGACTGACGCCGGACAAAAAGTGATCAGAAAAGCTCACTTGAGCTTTCAGCTCAGGTGAGCTAAAAACCCCAGCTTTAAAAGCCATCATGAGTTACTCACTTCTCATGTTCTAGCTTTTGAATATTCAACCTTCATTGACAATTTATCACCATCTGGCATTTATACCAAAATAATTTTACATGTACCAGTGAGTTTAGTTAGCCAATTATTACTTTACTATTAACAAGTCTATTTAATTGTTTATTTAGAAAGTTCAAAAACTGTTTTTGTTTCAAATGATAAAAAGACTTGCATAACTCTTTTGATCATACAACTTCTTTATAAGTACATTATATTCACAGACACCTGACGTCATATATTTTTCTCATAATAAAAAAAATACTCCGCTTACCTAATAATAGACAAGGTACCCATCGCCGCCATCTTGGATTTATTTCAAACTGGCACATCAGCTGGAAGTTTTGCTTGAAACTCATCGGTAAAATTATTTTGCAATCCTCTCCGTCTCCCGATCGGTCATTCAACATCTAAGCTTACAACCAATTCAACCAAAACGGTGCATTACACCTGTCATTCTTAAAAATCACCCCTCAATCTGCATCTACTGCCTTAGATATGCGACAAAAGGCTAAAGGGTGGACGGAAGTTGACATAAATCGCGTCATACTTTGGGTAATCCCTTCCAAATATAGCACTGATACGAAAATTCAAAAGGCGTCAATTTTGAATTCGATCAACATACGATTAAAATTAAGAAAAGGGATACTATAAACAGTCAATTATAACTTTTGTTACACAAAGTTTATATAAACATGTTTATAAATGCATATATTTTGAAATATTGAAACAAACACACGTTGCAGGGAAATCTCATTTACATATTCATGAACTCAACTTCCGTCCACCCTTTAGACATTTATCGCATATCTAAGGCAGTAGATGCAGATCGAGGGGTTATTTTTATTAATGACAGGTGTAATGCACCGTTTTGGTTGAATTGGTTGTAAGCTTAGATGTTGAATGACCGATCGGGAGACGGAGAGGATTGCAAAATAATTTTACCGATGAGTTTCAAGCAAAACTTCCAGCTGATGTGCCAGTTTGAAATAAATCCAAGATGGCGGCGATGGGTACCTTGTCTATTATTAGGTAAGCGGAGTATTTTTTTATTATGAGAAAAAGATATGACGTCAGGTGCCTGTGATTATATTCAATGATTAATTAATTGCTGAATATAAACAAGCAAAGGAAGATAACTCCATTATGAATAACTCCATTAACTGTTACCCCCCCCCCCCCCCCCCCCCCCGAACTCTTTCCAAATGCTTTCACAATCTCTTAACTTTGATAGACAGCTCCATTCTTACTCTTTTCTATATTTGTGAATTTACTCATTTCTTTCATTGAAATTACTGAGCAGAATAAAATAATAAGACAAATATATACCCCCCCCCCCCTTCCCAGTTATAACCCTTGCCTTACATTAGGTGACATGAACTATTACTACAGATGACAGCTCAACGTTTTTTCTAAATTCGCAGTCAGTTTTTATTCTGTGTCAGTAGACATTTTTTAAACATTATATATATTAACACTAAATTACCATTTTGGCCACACCCTGCATTACGAACCCCTACCCTATACACTATATGAGTGTTTTGGCCCTGCCCTAGATACAAATCCCTACATAGGGAGACATGAAATTTAAAATTTTGATAGACGGCTTTATTTTCTGTCTTTATATGCAGTCAGTTTTTATTCAGTATCAGATGAAGTAAAGAAGACGATTTTTAAAACATTTAATGCATTAACACTAAATGACTATTTTGGCCCCGCCCTAAAGTCAGAACCCCTACCTCAGGGGACATGAAATTTAAAATTTTGGTAGAGGGCTTCCTGGTCTACAAAATCATGAACTCAACTTTCCTTACAGCTGTGTGGGAGTAGAGAAGATAATTTTTAAACATTATATGCATTAACACTATACATCCATTTTGGCCCTGTCCTAGAGTCAAAACCCATACTCCAGGGGACATGAAATTTAAAATTTTAGAAAAGGATTTCCTGGTAAACATAATTATGAAGTCAGTTTCTTACAGATGTGTGAGAGTAGAGAAGAAGATTTTTAATCATTATATGCATTTACACTATATGGCCATATTGGCCCCACCCTAGAGCCTGAACCCCTGACCCAGGGGACATGAATTTCACAATTTTGGTAAAAGACTTCATGGACATCATAACCATGCATTTAGTTTTTAACAAATATATATGGGAGTAGAGAAGAAGATTTTCTAAGATTTAATACATTTTTACTATATGGCCATATTGGCCCCACCCTAGAGCCTGAACCCCTGACCAAGAGGCCATGAATTTCACAATTTTGGTAGAGGAATTCATGGACATCATAACCATGCAATCAGTTTTTTCCTCACATGTGTGGGAGGAGAGAAGAAGATTTTTGAAAATTTGGTTTTTTTCTTGCATATTTGGCCCCGCTTGTGGCGCCCCGGGGGTGGTAGAGCCATGAATTTCACAATTTAGATTCCTCTTACCATAGAGATGCTTCACACCAAAAATGGTAACAATTGGCCTTGTAGTTTTTAAGAAGAAGTTAAAAATGTAAAATTTTTAACGCACGACGACGGACGAAAACAGATAGCTATAGGTCACCTGAGTTTACTCAGGTGACCTAAAAATCCAAAAATTATTAGATGTGTCATCTCAATTTCAAATACCAGTTTATCTAGACAGAAACTCCGAAAAACTTGTCTGTCAGATATACATTTTGTACAATAGATATTGAAAAGGTCTCAAATACACGTACTGTTTTACTGGTTGTACTTCTTTCGGCTCAGGTGAGCTTGTATGATATTATCATTATGATAAAATGGTTAAGGACTATGTATGATAAAACAGGACCAACCTATGGGAATCATGATTAAAGGGAGCAAATAACATGTTAAGAAAACATGTATCATAAGGTTTTTTTTTTCATGCATTATTTGTGTTAGAAAAAGCCGTAGAAATGGCTAGAATCTAGTTTGATGGCAGATAGGGATATGGGAACTCCAAATCACTGTCAAAAGGAAATGGTTTTGTACCCCCATTACATCCAACTTTCACAGATGTTAGAGAAAATAGGGAAAATGGCTGAAATAGTTTCCTAATGATAAGGAGATATTCTTTAACTCGTCAAAACCTGCAATCATTCAACCTCTGTCCTCAGGTATAATACTATCAAATAAAATATACAACATGTATATTTTATTTGATAAAATGAAATATATCAGAAAGGACAATACGATAAAAAAAGTAGGTTTTTATGACAATTAATGGGATTTATATGTTCTAGAAGGATGAATTTTATAGTTTGAGGATTTTAAATGACAAATTGGAATATGTATAAAGGATGTCTAGAGCTCATTATCCAGAGAACATTTCACAAAAATCTAGTTACGATCAGTACAAATGCAAATTATAAATAAGGTTCATCATTAATCCCCGAAGTAAAACATAACTGTAAGTTTTGAGGTTACGAAGTTGGTTTTCTACTACATTTATTCTGTCTCCATACAAGCAACAGACCTTAGTGGTGTTTACAGAGATCGAACTTTCGTTATGAAAATTTGTAATTCAGAATTGTTAGAAATAAATTTTGAAAGGTTGCATAGGTCAATACATGTGTTCAATTCATCCGGCCTCGGTGAAAAGCCATAAGTTAATCCAAAGCCATTCTCACAATATGTCATTTCTATGATGCTGAGGATGGTATTGAAATAATGACCAGGGTGAAAGTGAAATATCACCCCAACCTTTATACCTATATAATGACAAAATTGTAGGGAACCGTAATCAAGTGGCAGCGAATTTCAGACAGTGAGGTCTGCAGCTGGTCTGCTGTCTACTGTCTGTTAACAGGAATGTTCCCGTAGATTTATTGTTACACTCCTGCAACTAGTATCAGAAAGAGCGAACAAGTGGTGAATCGGACTTAATCGCTGTTCTATAGAATTCACAAAACGCATTGTAGACGAGGGTTTTCGACATTCAATCAGGGTCGTTAACCTTTTTTCTGTCTTTTAATGGACGACTGATGTATAGGCGCCATCAGATCGATCATTTATAAGTATGGTGTTTTTTTTAAATAAAAGCTTCGTATATTTAAAGGTAAGAAGGGAAAAATATCTTGAGCAAAATATGAATAGATTAAGACAAACGGTCTCAAACCCGCAAGCCTTTCTCTTAAACCTTCCGTCTTTTGATAGAATAACAGTCGGGTATACATATCACAGTAGATTAGTTGCACTGGTATCATTTGGACAACAAACGGCCGGAAAATCATTAAAATGGGCGATAGTCGGAAGTAATCTGAATTTCTGACACTGAGCCACTTAACACGTGTTTAGCATCCAGGTGACAGTTTATAGTGCCCTCTCAACACACGCTACCCCGCTGTGATCTTCAGCCTGTACACCTGTACATGTATATATCTGTACATATCTGTACACACGATCGTCGTACAATTAACGTACATATTTTACGAATCCCCCCTCCCTTTTCAATAATTAGTCAGCATCGCAGCATTGGTACATATATGAATTGTATATAAAACAGCGACATGTCACCAGCACCCCCCGTGGAGAAACAGTGAACGGTAGTGGAATTTTTTCCCAGGAATATTTCGACACATGGTATTTACACTTGATCGTATTTTGGTTTCTGGACAAACCTGCTCTGTGAAATGTTTGTTTATCTGCAAGGATTCAGATACCGAATCTTTTGAGGTCTAACAAACGGCCTTTGGAATGCTTATATATCAACCTCTACTGTACACAAACACACTGACTCCTTTACCAATCTTTGTACAGACTACTGTATACTTAAAAATACGATACTTTAACTTCAGGGCCAGGAATCCTCTCGTCGTAATTCAATGCATTTAAACGAGAGTTCCAGATATTATCCTGCATTCCGAAGCAAACATGACATTTATACAAATAACACACCCCCTGTTATCAAAATATTGTCTTACGTAATCACACCTTTGAGAAAGACAACGTTTTCAGTAAGTTGAAAACCCAGACTATAGTGAAGAAATTAACGAATACATTTTAAAATATTGCCGGATGCATATATATGTGTAGACTGATATATACCTGAGTGTACTTTTACATATATCGCCCACAGTACTAATGAGAGAGAGAGAGAGAGAGAGAGAGAGAGAGAGAGAGAGAGATATTCTTTGATCAAAACAGGTAGATCTTTAATTTTTGGACTTAAAAAAAAGAAGCATTACAACACAACAGGAACAAATGTCGATGGCAACGCAGGCCAAATGTAAACTTCCATCGATCTCTTTATAAACCATGTAAAACTCTGTGCACATGTCGAAATAAAGGTCATAAATCAAACCATGTCACCACAACTCTCAGAACACTTGATAAAGATGTCTAAACTCGCTCTAAATTAATCAGTTGATTAATTGTCTTCATTAGGATTTTCTCATAATGCAACTGCACACAAAATTTGCATTTATTATGCAAATATTTCTTATCATAATTATGCATAGAAAAAATGTACCATCAATTTCATTCGTTAATGCTAATTTCACCTACTTCATAATACCACTTCTTAAAAGAGACAAAACAAATATATTGCATCTAAAATAATTTTGAAATGTCATTGATATTAAATTCAGAACTTTTGTTTTCGTCGGACTTTTAAACCTATGTGATTAAATTCAACACCTACCTGTGTTTCACTGTACGTGCATACACCGACAGATCTCAGGTGTACTGGGTAGACCAATTCAGGTAAATAAAAAAAATCCCAGGTAAAAGCTTCGGACGTCCCGGGGCCCTGTTAGCTCCGCTAAGACCGTACAGTCGTGGGAATGTGGTTTTCTCCTCTCTTTCTTTTCAGCGCCTCTCGGAAGAAGACGATAGTTCAACCAATATTATCCACTAGAGAATCGTGCACTCGGGACGTTTATATATCAAAGTCAATTGACCTACATTGAAATAACTGATTATTAGTAAATTATGTTGTCTATGGAGCGTCTGGATTGCCTGGCTGTCAATCATCCGGGAATTGTGTGCGGTCACCGTGCATGGTTCTGTTATTTATAATTTACTACGGCGGAGAGAGAGATATGACGTAGGATGTAGCAGGGGTTATTTATGCTTTATGATAACAAAAGGTAACAACCTAGTGTGATCCTGTACATTAAATTCTCCCATCCGACAGCACATCTCATTGCCGAATGCTGTCATTCTACGGCGATCGGGAGTTAAGCTGGAGTAAATATTTATAATAGCATAAAGCTTTCAAAAGTTCTCTCTTCATTGAGAGTTTATTTAATGATAGAATGGTTTGAGCGGCTATATAAACACTCGATAGCGCCCCTGCACTGATACTATGTTCTCTTCTATTAGACTTTAAGCTACAGATTGCCGGAGAAGCCTCAGATGTTTTATACACTGTAGCGGTCAACAACGGTCAAACTTGAAGAAAGCGATGACGGAGTGTAACCCTGGCCACTGAGCCCACTCCCAAAACTCCACATCCCCAAAACACAAACAAGATGGCAAAAACTGAAAAGAAGTTTTCTTAGAAAAAAAGATTCTTGGTTACAAAAACAAAAGTGCTATTTAAGGAATTCAGTTTCTCTCAAAGTCAAACCATTTTGGTGGCATCCTCACAACGTCACGACTCAGGGGTCCTGAGCTCACTCGTGGCCGTGGACTCGGGACCACTGTCGTTGTGCGGATGTTTTGGTGGAAAAATATTTGAAAATCTTAATACAGGGAGAACTTTCTGTCCTTAACAGTGTCTGGTCAATTAAGAAGACTCGCATTTTTGTTTAAAGTAGCTCGTTCATCAAATCAACCTGTCACTACTCTCGTGAATACATGTCGTTTAGAGAATGTGTGTTTAATGAATTAACCGGTGACAAGATAAAAACATGCATTAGGTGACGCCATTACTTCTCGGTGGCCAGAAGTGCTTCCTTGATTTTAAAATTGACTGATTATTAAATCAGGTAAAGGATGTTCACTTAATTAGTGATGACCATTAAATACTTTAGTTTAAGTTCCATGCCTATGTATGTTATGTGTCTGGTTTGGTTTTTTCAGATAAGAAAAATAAAAATGCAGTATTTTGAGTATGATGATTTTCACACATCTGTATAATTATGATAAAATTCATTCATGTATCTATCTGTCCATGCTTTGCCTTTTCAGTTTTGTTTCTGCCGACTCTATTATTGTTGGTGTGTAAAAAGGCATATTTCAACGATGATAACAAAGTTCAATGAAAGCAAATCTATCGATAACCTTGACCGTTTAGTGACAGCAGCCTCTGACCTCTGACAATGACCTTTCACTTGATTTACTATTCTGGTTCAGAAGATATGTTCATGGCTGAAGTTGTGATTAGACATACAGACACACGGATAGACAGCCAGATAAATCAAACCCAACTTGCTCACGATCCTGCATCTCGGGATACATGCTATTTATAATAGACCTACGTGTATTATCATAGGTATCATGGTGATGTTATTAGTGGTAGTTCTGTGTTAATTTTGGTCTGTGAGAGTTACAGTGAATTGTGACTAATTGAACAGGAAACAAACGAATTTTACTATTCTCATGTTAAATTGTGATTTATTTGGTGAAGTACTTGGTCTGCTAGAAGATAGTGGTAAGAAAGGTATTTACCATTCAGCCATCCATTGCGGAAGAATAACTGTTTTAGAGAATGCAAGTCATAATAGCTTCATAAAATATGCATAATTCTCTCTCGCGCCCTATTTGGTTTATCACGTTTTAATAGCTTCCCTTGTAAACATCCTTTTTAACGCTGTCTGACACTTTGAACTTAGTATGCTTGTCAACTATGTAATATATGCTATATACATGAAACATTATTCTATTAAAATAAAACCCGTTTGGTTTCCTTGTAAATTTTCACTTTTTCAGATTTTATTGTATATAAGAAGGGAAAGTGAAAGTCATGAATGTTGATAAAGCTTCATCTAAGATTTCTGCACATAGAACCCGAGAACTTGCTTTATAAATGTCTACCAGGAGGACAAAAGCTTACAATCACCACAGGTCTGAGGAAGTTGTTAAATGAGTCCTCTATTGATGGGAAGTCAGAGGCCTCAATAAGCATCAATATGCAAGGTCTTATAGCAGTGTGAATATTATTGATAACATCAGGGGATTTTTGTTTTGTTTTAATTTTTTTTGGGGGGGGGGGGGGGGGGGGGGGGTTTTTTTTTTTTTTTTTTTTTTTTTTTTTTTTGCAAATTAATTCTTGTTTTCTCTATTTATTAATATTTAAAGAATTGCCTGAAGTTGGAGCGATAAATCTCTCTGAAGAAGAAAGATAACTCTATTCGACTTAATTTTCAAATTAAAACAGCGGTTTTATAAACCAATGATTCAGACGTAAGTTAGAATAAATACAATTATATGACGATTTAAACCATGCCCCAGGAAACCCAAATCGGAGAACGGGTGGCGATGGTCATTTTTACATTGAAGATATTTAGAAAAATAAAATTTCGAAGAAAAAAGAAGACTACATGTATTTTTGTGTGGATAATTATAATCAGAATAACAAGCTAGTATAAACAATTATCATGAAAAATCATGCTTATAGCCTTAGAAGACCACAAAAAGCGGGGTAAGAGAGGTGGGGTTGTTTTTTTTTTTAGAGAAATGAAGGAAAATAAATGATTCTCTTTAAAAAAAAAAAAAAAAGAAAAAGAAAATAAAAGAAAATAAAAGGAGGCTTAAGTTTGTCAAAATTGATTTTCATAAGGAGTTTGTTTGTACATATATAATGACCCACTGATTATTCTGAAACGTATCAATTTTTTCACAAACAATGCGATGAGAGAAAAATATTCAGATATAAAGAGATAAAAATTTAACATATTCGTGCAGGCAAGCTTGAATGGAAGTTTTATTCTTTCAACCCCCCCCCCCCCCCCCCCCCGATAAGAAATTATTATTGAGGACCCAAATAGTTGCAATGTTTTGCATCTAATTCATTGGTAGGTACATTATAAGTTTTATATAAAATTCGTTGAGGTGTGGTTTTCTTAACATCTATATGAAAGAGAAAAATAACACGGGAAGAGATATGTTAACAAAAAGAAAGGAAATAATATCTAATGAAGATGACTAATTTTTGGGTCAAGTACATTTCCCTGTTGTCAACGAAACTTCAGCAAGATGGACAACGAAACATTCTACCAGTTTCACTTTCTGAACAGATATTCTGATATTGCTTTAAGCAGCTCAATTTTAATCATTATCGGTGCTGTGATTGGGTCAATTGGAAATGCAGTTATAATATTTTTCTACTTCTTCCGGATTAAGGAAAGAGGCGAGCGATATTTCATACCTCTGCTTGGAATTGTGGACCTGTTGGGATGCTTAACGAGTCCACCCTATTATATAATGGATAATGAATACATGTTTGACTACCCCAGTACTTCTGCATGTCGAATCTTAACATTTCTACAGTTTTGTATTCCGGGAATATCCGGACATACTCTTCTTGTTATATCTATTCAAAGATACCTTCTAGTCTGCAAACCATTTGGACCGAAAATGACGCATTTCTGGAAACGAGTTTTATTTGGGATTGTGTGTTTGTTTTCTTTTGCCTATTCCGTTCCGCTTTTAGCCACTGCCGGAGTCTTTATGGACAACGTCGTTTACATGAACCATAATGTTACAACGGAAGTGTGCAAACTATCTGGCGAGAAGTCACTATCCATGAGTATTTATACCATCTTATTGTCTCTGATAATGGTGGCAAACCTTGTCATAACTGCTGTGCTTTATATTCCTGTTCTGAGGCAGGTTAAAATTTCATTCCGTTCAAGAACAGGAACATATGAGATTCACAGAGATAGCAACGCTGGTTCAACTACAGAAACATCGCAAGCCACTCGGACATCTGATATAGAAATTAACAACACTGATAAACCAAGCATTCCCATTGAGATACAAGCAATAGAAACAAAATCGGTTGTACCAAACTCTCCAAAGAAAGTTAGGTTTGCATCTACTGACACAACTAACGAACAAGCAGATGATACAATTGTCCAAAACGATACTGCGAACCATGTTGCAAATATTACTTCTGAGAATGTTACAGAACACCATAAACCTGCGAAAATAAAACCAAAGTCTAAATCAATATCTGCTCAAAGACGGGTTTCCATTATGTTTCTCTTTCTGATTGCAGCGTACGTGCTGTCCTACACCCCTGCACTCATCGTTCTGAATCTGTTCTATCTGTTGGACGGCTTCACGTTCCATACCTTGACCAGGGCCAGGATGGCTGTTTGGATGTTTCTGACAAGACTTGTATTTCTAAATCACATCGTCAATCCTTTTATCTACGGCTATTTCGATTCAAAGTTCAAAAAGCAGCTCCGCATATCTTTTCAAAGAAAGAAATAATCAGCAATTATTAGACAGTCTATCCACTTTAGATTTTTACTTTGAGAACATTATATTGCATAAAGATAATACATATGTTTAAAGAAAACAATGGACTGATGAAAACGGATTCTTTTGCTCCTTAAAAGGAGTAAACGCCAGCAAAAACTCATTAGAATGTAGTGTTTAGAGGGGCCTTGATGATCAAAATTTTGTTCTGATTGTCTTATTTCAGTGTATTGTATTGTTTAAAAATTGAGCAAACTGTATTATTAATATGTACTCTTTAGAGATGCACGTGCTAACACAATAAGTTTTTGAAAATCCTCTCTGTTTTCTTATGTGCCATATTTTTTTCCATCACAAGTTCCTCAATATATGTCTTTTTTTAATGTACAATTTTGAATGTTATGTTTCAATTTACATTTACTTACCAAGCAATAAAACATACCGGTATTATGATATTATCTATTGTGTCTGTGCCTGTTCTTTCCTCTCATCTTTCTCCTGATGTGTATATGTATTAAAATAAACCTGTTTAACGTAATTTGTGTATTATGATATTTTGTTTGCATGTTATCATATGTCGTTTTAGAGGAAATGAATGAATCAATAAATCAAGCAATCAATCAAGGATGAAAAAATTGATGAGTCATTTATTATCTAGAAACCTTTCCGCTTTGCCAATGAGCCACAATATACCTTAATTGAATGTTCAAATATCCTGATACTGTTTTTCTTATCTTAAGCATTCCCACATCAAGCAGCGTGGCTAATACACTAATAGGTCTATCGAGAAATATTTGTAGTGATTTCTCGCACTAAATATAGGAAAATAAACACATTTAGAATACCATAGCATGATAGATTGACAGTAGTATTTTCAAAACCACTAGTAAGAATTCGAAATAGACAGATAGAGTAAATCGTTCGATACAATCCATTTACTCAACTATGTAAAGGAATTGACGTTTGATACTTGATTATTTGTCATCGGATCGATTTATTCAGTCGGGTACCTCTTTCGAATAAAGGTAATTAATGTTTTCAAATCTTTTTAAATGGAAATGTAGAATAAAAAATGTTGATACCCTTATTTGACGCGATTGATCATAACCTTTGTTGAATAATAAAACCCGTGAAATAACTGTTTTTATTGCCTGACGAGGGGCTTTAGATATTTACATCTTTGATTCATTTAATCATAAAATTACAGTTTATTCATATTTATGCTTTAGATTGATATGCTTACATGAGCATCTTCAATTTTGAATAAACAGTCTGTCGAAAACTTGAAATGTATTAATGATAAGGTCTCGAATTATCAGTTTAACCCTTCAAATATGAAACTGGTATTATATTCATGGTGAACTTTTTGCGTATAATCGATACGTTTTGTGTGGTATTTATATACATTTCAAAAATTATGTCTATAATAAGAATACTGGTATTCATGGATACACAATATAATATTTAGTTAAGAAATACGTTCACTTACATTTGCTGGATGAACGTAAATACAAATTTACAACATGACATATTGTGAATTTTGTTCTCAAACCCACTCAATACTAAAGTTGTATTTTTTTTAAATGTTGTAAGTTGTCATTGCATCACCCAGTAAATTTACAGCAAATTTGAAACATTGTTCGAAGTTTTACATCAGAATAAATAGAGAAAAATCTTTTAAAATCTTTTCAAAATTCATTGCCCGGCCAGGAAAGATGAAACTTGTGTGAAAGCATCCTCAGATAGTGTAGATTCAAGTTTGTTCAAATCATGATCCCTGGGGCTAGGGTGGGGCCACAATGGGGGTTTAGAGTTTTACAAAGGAATGATTATAACCAATCGAAGCTTTTTGGAATTTCCCGATCCATTTTTAGTCCAATGTACAACAAATTCACCTCATAGGTCAAGTGCAGGTGAACATAACTTTTTATTTTTTTTCTAGAATGTTTGATTTGAGCCAATCAGCGAGCTAAAAAAGTAATCAATCATATAATAAATTTATTTTTATATGCTGCGTATATGAATAAGTCGCATGTTAATATATTTATCTTGCATGCTGCCAAAACAAATCCTGCATTTTAAATTAATTATTTCATGTAAACATAAATAAGTCGAATGTTGATAATGTTTCATCTTGCATGTATGATGCTAGATTCTTGCGATGGTAAAGAAGTTTACCCATAATAAAATATATATATATATAGACATAATTATCTTGAATGTTGACATACTTTTCTTGCATGTTGACATAATTTATGTAGGTGGCTGATATACGTGTTCATTTTATAACAATGAAAGTATTCATTGTGACTTATCCCTCTGACATATTTTGAATATGTCATTTGATTAAGTCATATAATGCATATCGTTATTGTTAAAATTAAAATATGTCAAAAGGACATATGTTACAATACCTCTAATATAAAAATCTGACAACCGTTTATTTATTATTCTGTCAGACAAACATCAGGACGTTTCAGAATTACGTTTCGTCGATTTGTCAGGAAAAAATTACGTTTACAGCCTATATTTGTTGGACATATGTACATGTATATGTCGATTTTTCAGATATTATCAAAATATTCTGATCTAGGGGATGGGGTTATTGTCAGTTTTTAAAAATATAGTATATTGGTATTCCGTCCAAGTACATTTAAAATCAATTAACCTATTTTCTTTTAGCTAGCAAGAAAATCTGACAGTAAAGACACCAAATAATCTGTCCTTGTTCACCTAAAAGTAAGAATCTGTCCCAAGAAGGAATGGATATCAATTCTATGTCCTAAAAAATTTGCTAGCCAGACCACCCTCTTCCTTCCCATTCAGAATCAAATGGTCGTCCTCTAAGTTGTATATACACAGTTTAATAGCAGAATACCGAGTTCCTAGTCTTTATCATGAATGATTGTAATCGGACAAATCAACAAAGAAATAAATCAGCCGCATCGGCCTAAGTATCTGACAGTATGAAAAAAATAAAATTTTAAAACTGACACTTTCAAGAAGATACAATTGTATCGCGTAGATCAACTTCCAGGTCAGTGACAGTTTAAAACTTTGTAGTTGGAGTCAATTTTCAACAGGGTCAATTTTCAACATGTTGAGGCTTTCGGAGTTTAAAGAATTTTTTTTCAAGCTGTTAAAAAATGACCCCGGATATGAATGTCACGACTTTTTGGTCTCATTGTTCAACGTTGAAAAAGACCCATACTATCTATAATCATCAAACGTTGCATATGTAATTTGCATTAATAGAAGTAAAACTTTATTAATTTCGAAGATCATTTGTGAATTATTTTTCACTTATTTGAATAACAACTCTTATTTAACACTATATGTTGTCACAAAATTGGAAGCTTTCTGTGTGTGTATGTGGATGTATCTTGGAACATTATAATGTTGAGAAAAAAGAATACCTATACCTATACCTATATAGGAATACTTATAAATTCTGTGGTAAAACATTGCTTTTATGGTTCTATTGTTCGTAGGTACGGTTATAATGTATAATTTAAATCTTTTGGTTAACATCGCTATATCTTAATCCAAATTTCTTCCCTTTTTTATTGAATATATATCGTTTTATATCATAAATGTTTAAGTAATTAATTGATTTTGGGCTAGAGGGAAAGCATAAAAAGTCACTTCGCGCAGACAAATATATATTATACAAGCATACTATATTACCACAAACAGTATTGTATCATTTCACAGTTCTATAAATGGTACATGTACCTGTAGGCCAAAAGCTCCAGTCTGAAAAAATTGGATGGACGCCCGGGAGCCAAAGACCTGCAGCTATTTTAAAAAAAAAAAAACATGTATAAATGTATGTATTAATTCCCACCGCAAGGGTAGCTCTGCTTAGTGTGTTCTTGTTAGGTATCGAGACAGGCAAAAAGAAAGAATGTTTTCTATCTATTTATTACATGTTTTTATTACATTTATATTATACATGACATATTCGGTATGATGAAATTCGATCCCATTTTCAAATATTTGTCCTTGCTTGAA
>WFKH01003881.1:9281455-9296015 GCA_016163765.1 Magallana hongkongensis | reverse complement strand
TGGCCCTTCATTTTAACAAACTTATATCCCCTTTACCTAAGGATGCTTTGTGCCAAGTTTGGTTGAAATTGGCCCAGTGGTTCTTGAGAAGAAGTCGAAAATGTAAAAAGTTTACGGACGGACAGACAGACAGACGGACAGACGGACAGACATACTGACGCCGGACAAAAAGTGATCAGAAAAGCTCACTTGAGCTTTCAGCTCAGGTGAGCTAAAAACCCCAGCTTTAAAAGCCATCATGAGTTACTCACTTCTCATGTTCTAGCTTTTGAATATTCAACCTTCATTGACAATTTATCACCATCTGGCATTTATACCAAAATAATTTTACATGTACCAGTGAGTTTAGTTAGCCAATTATTACTTTACTATTAACAAGTCTATTTAATTGTTTATTTAGAAAGTTCAAAAACTGTTTTTGTTTCAAATGATAAAAAGACTTGCATAACTCTTTTGATCATACAACTTCTTTATAAGTACATTATATTCACAGACACCTGACGTCATATATTTTTCTCATAATAAAAAAAATACTCCGCTTACCTAATAATAGACAAGGTACCCATCGCCGCCATCTTGGATTTATTTCAAACTGGCACATCAGCTGGAAGTTTTGCTTGAAACTCATCGGTAAAATTATTTTGCAATCCTCTCCGTCTCCCGATCGGTCATTCAACATCTAAGCTTACAACCAATTCAACCAAAACGGTGCATTACACCTATCATTCTTAAAAATCACCCCTCAATCTGCATCTACTGCCTTAGATATGCGACAAAAGGCTAAAGGGTGGACGGAAGTTGACATAAATCGCGTCATACTTTGGGTAATCCCTTCCAAATATAGCACTGATACGAATATTCAAAAGGCGTCAATTTTGAATTCGATCAACATACGAGTTAAAATTAAGAAAAGGGATACTATAAACAGTCAATTATAACTTTTGTTACACAAAGTTTATATAAACATGTTTATAAATGCATATATTTTGAAATATTGAAACAAACACACGTTGCAGGGAAATCTCATTTACATATTCATGAACTCAACTTCCGTCCACCCTTTAGACATTTATCGCATATCTAAGGCAGTAGATGCAGATCGAGGGGTTATTTTTATTAATGACAGGTGTAATGCACCGTTTTGGTTGAATTGGTTGTAAGCTTAGATGTTGAATGACCGATCGGGAGACGGAGAGGATTGCAAAATAATTTTACCGATGAGTTTCAAGCAAAACTTCCAGCTGATGTGCCAGTTTGAAATAAATCCAAGATGGCGGCGATGGGTACCTTGTCTATTATTAGGTAAGCGGAGTATTTTTTTATTATGAGAAAAAGATATGACGTCAGGTGCCTGTGATTATATTCAATGATTAATTAATTGCTGAATATAAACAAGCAAAGGAAGATAACTCCATTATGAATAACTCCATTAACTGTTACCCCCCCCCCCCCCCCCCCCCCCGAACTCTTTCCAAATGCTTTCACAATCTCTTAACTTTGATAGACAGCTCCATTCGTACTCTTTTCTATATTTGTGAATTTACTCATTTCTTTCATTGAAATTACTGAGCAGAATAAAATAATAAGACAAATATATACCCCCCCCCCCCTTCCCAGTTATAACCCTTGCCTTACATTAGGTGACATGAACTATTACTACAGATGACAGCTCAACGTTTTTTCTAAATTCGCAGTCAGTTTTTATTCTGTGTCAGTAGACATTTTTTAAACATTATATATATTAACACTAAATTACCATTTTGGCCACACCCTGCATTACGAACTCCTACCCTATACACTATATGAGTGTTTTGGCCCTGCCCTAGATACAAATCCCTACATAGGGAGACATGAAATTTAAAATTTTGATAGACGGCTTTATTTTCTGTCTTTATATGCAGTCAGTTTTTATTCAGTATCAGATGAAGTAAAGAAGACGATTTTTAAAACATTTAATGCATTAACACTAAATGACTATTTTGGCCCCGCCCTAAAGTCAGAACCCCTACCTCAGGGGACATGAAATTTAAAATTTTGGTAGAGGGCTTCCTGGTCTACAAAATCATGAACTCAACTTTGCTTACAGCTGTGTGGGAGTAGAGAAGATAATTTTTAAACATTATATGCATTAACACTATACATCCATTTTGGCCCTGTCCTAGAGTCAAAACCCATACTCCAGGGGACATGAAATTTAAAATTTTAGAAAAGGATTTCCTGGTAAACATAATTATGAAGTCAGTTTCTTACAGATGTGTGAGAGTAGAGAAGAAGATTTTTAATCATTATATGCATTTACACTATATGGCCATATTGGCCCCACCCTAGAGCCTGAACCCCTGACCCAGGGGACATGAATTTCACAATTTTGGTAAAAGACTTCATGGACATCATAACCATGCATTTAGTTTTTAACAAATATATATGGGAGTAGAGAAGAAGATTTTCTAAGATTTAATACATTTTTACTATATGGCCATATTGGCCCCACCCTAGAGCCTGAACCCCTGACCAAGAGGCCATGAATTTCACAATTTTGGTAGAGGAATTCATGGACATCATAACCATGCAATCAGTTTTTTCCTCACATGTGTGGGAGGAGAGAAGAAGATTTTTGAAAATTTGGTTTTTTTCTTGCATATTTGGCCCCGCTTGTGGCGCCCCGGGGGTGGTAGAGCCATGAATTTCACAATTTAGATTCCTCTTACCATAGAGATGCTTCACACCAAAAATGGTAACAATTGGCCTTGTAGTTTTTAAGAAGAAGTTAAAAATGTAAAATTTTTAACGCACGACGACGGACGAAAACAGATAGCTATAGGTCACCTGAGTTTACTCAGGTGACCTAAAAATCCAAAAATTATTAGATGTGTCATCTCAATTTCAAATACCAGTTTATCTAGACAGAAACTCCGAAAAACTTGTCTGTCAGATATACATTTTGTACAATAGATATTGAAAAGGTCTCAAATACACGTACTGTTTTACTGGTTGTACTTCTTTCGGCTCAGGTGAGCTTGTATGATATTATCATCATGATAAAATGGTTAAGGACTATGTATGATAAAACAGGACCAACCTATGGGAATCATGATTAAAGGGAGCAAATAACATGTTAAGAACACATGTATCATAAGGTTTTTTTTTCATGCATTATTTGTGTTAGAAAAAGCCGTAGAAATGGCTAGAATCTAGTTTGATGGCAGATAGGGATATGGGAACTCCAAATCACTGTCAAAAGGAAATGGTTTTGTACCCCCATTACATCCAACTTTCACAGATGTTAGAGAAAATAGGGAAAATGGCTGAAATAGTTTCCTAATGATAAGGAGATATTCTTTAACTCGTCAAAACCTGCAATCATTCAACCTCTGTCCTCAGGTATAATACGATAAAAAAAAAAAGTAGGTTTTTATGACAATTAATGGGATTTATATGTTCTAGAAGGATGAATTTTATAGTTTGAGGATTTTAAATGACAAATTGGAATATGTATAAAGGATGTCTAGAGCTCATTATCCAGAGAACATTTCACAAAAATCTAGTTACGATCAGTACAAATGCAAATTATAAATAAGGTTCATCATTAATCCCCGAAGTAAAACATAACTGTAAGTTTTGAGGTTACGAAGTTGGTTTTCTACTACATTTATTCTGTCTCCATACAAGCAACAGACCTTAGTGGTGTTTACAGAGATCGAACTTTCGTTATGAAAATTTGTAATTCAGAATTGTTAGAAATAAATTTTGAAAGGTTGCATAGGTCAATACATGTGTTCAATTCATCCGGCCTCGGTGAAAAGCCATAAGTTAATCCAAAGCCATTCTCACAATATGTCATTTCTATGATGCTGAGGATGGTATTGAAATAATGACCAGGGTGAAAGTGAAATATCACCCCAACCTTTATACCTATATAATGACAAAATTGTAGGGAACCGTAATCAAGTGGCAGCGAATTTCAGACAGTGAGGTCTGCAGCTGGTCTGCTGTCTACTGTCTGTTAACAGGAATGTTCCCGTAGATTTATTGTTACACTCCTGCAACTAGTATCAGAAAGAGCGAACAAGTGGTGAATCGGACTTAATCGCTGTTCTATAGAATTCACAAAACGCATTGTAGACGAGGGTTTTCGACATTCAATCAGGGTCGTTAACCTTTTTTCTGTCTTTTAATGGACGACTGATGTACAGGCGCCATCAGATCGATCATTTATAAGTATGGTTTTTTTTTAAATAAAAGCTTCGTATATTTAAAGGTAAGAAGGGAAAAATATCTTGAGCAAAATATGAATAGATTAAGACAAACGGTCTCAAACCCGCAAGCCTTTCTCTTAAACCTTCCGTATTTTGATAGAATAACAGTCGGGTATACATATCACAGTAGATTAGTTGCACTGGTATCATTTGGACAACAAACGGCCGGAAAATCATTAAAATGGGCGATAGTCGGAAGTAATCTGAATTTCTGACACTGAGCCACTTAACACGTGTTTAGCATCCAGGTGACAGTTTATAGTGCCCTCTCAACACACGCTACCCCGCTGTGATCTTCAGCCTGTACACCTGTACATGTATATATCTGTACATATCTGTACACACGATCGTCGTACAATTAACGTACATATTTTACGAATCCCCCCTCCCTTTTCAATAATTAGTCAGCATCGCAGCATTGGTACATATATGAATTGTATATAAAACAGCGACATGTCACCAGCACCCCCCGTGGAGAAACAGTGAACGGTAGTGGAATTTTTTCCCAGGAATATTTCGACACATGGTATTTACACTTGATCGTATTTTGGTTTCTGGACAAACCTGCTCTGTGAAATGTTTGTTTATCTGCAAGGATTCAGATACCGAATCTTTTGAGGTCTAACAAACGGCCTTTGGAATGCTTATATATCAACCTCTACTGTACACAAACACACTGACTCCTTTACCAATCTTTGTACAGACTACTGTATACTTAAAAATACGATACTTTAACTTCAGGGCCAGGAATCCTCTCGTCGTAATTCAATGCATTTAAACGAGAGTTCCAGATATTATCCTGCATTCCGAAGCAAACATGACATTTATACAAATAACACACCCCCTGTTATCAAAATATTGTCTTACGTAATCACACCTTTGAGAAAGACAACGTTTTCAGTAAGTTGAAAACCCAGACTATAGTGAAGAAATTAACGAATACATTTTAAAATATTGCCGGATGCATATATATGTGTAGACTGATATATACCTGAGTGTACTTTTACATATATCGCCCACAGTACTAATGAGAGAGAGAGAGAGAGAGAGAGAGAGAGAGATATTCTTTAATCAAAACAGGTAGATCTTTAATTTTTGGACTTAAAAAAAAGAAGCATTACAACACAACAGGAACAAATGTCGATGGCAACGCAGGCCAAATGTAAACTTCCATCGATCTCTTTATAAACCATGTAAAACTCTGTGCACATGTCGAAATAAAGGTCATAAATCAAACCATGTCACCACAACTCTCAGAACACTTGATAAAGATGTCTAAACTCGCTCTAAATTAATCAGTTGATTAATTGTCTTCATTAGGATTTTCTCATAATGCAACTGCACACAAAATTTGCATTTATTATGCAAATATTTCTTATCATAATTATGCATAGAAAAAATGTACCATCAATTTCATTCGTTAATGCTAATTTCACCTACTTCATAATACCACTTCTTAAAAGAGACAAAACAAATATATTGCATCTAAAATAATTTTGAAATGTCATTGATATTAAATTCAGAACTTTTGTTTTCGTCGGACTTTTAAACCTATGTGATTAAATTCAACACCTACCTGTGTTTCACTGTACGTGCATACACCGACAGATCTCAGGTGTACTGGGTAGACCAATTCAGGTAAATAAAAAAAATCCCAGGTAAAAGCTTCGGACGTCCCGGGGCCCTGTTAGCTCCGCTAAGACCGTACAGTCGTGGGAATGTGGTTTTCTCCTCTCTTTCTTTTCAGCGCCTCTCGGAAGAAGACGATAGTTCAACCAATATTATCCACTAGAGAATCGTGCACTCGGGACGTTTATATATCAAAGTCAATTGACCTACATTGAAATAACTGATTATTAGTAAATTATGTTGTCTATGGAGCGTCTGGATTGCCTGGCTGTCAATCATCCGGGAATTGTGTGCGGTCACCGTGCATGGTTCTGTTATTTATAATTTACTACGGCGGAGAGAGAGATATGACGTAGGATGTAGCAGGGGTTATTTATGCTTTATGATAACAAAAGGTAACAACCTAGTGTGATCCTGTACATTAAATTCTCCCATCCGACAGCACATCTCATTGCCGAATGCTGTCATTCTACGGCGATCGGGAGTTAAGCTGGAGTAAATATTTATAATAGCATAAAGCTTTCAAAAGTTCTCTCTTCATTGAGAGTTTATTTAATGATAGAATGGTTTGAGCGGCTATATAAACACTCGATAGCGCCCCTGCACTGATACTATGTTCTCTTCTATTAGACTTTAAGCTACAGATTGCCGGAGAAGCCTCAGATGTTTTATACACTGTAGCGGTCAACAACGGTCAAACTTGAAGAAAGCGATGACGGAGTGTAACCCTGGCCACTGAGCCCACTCCCCAAACTCCACATCCCCAAAACACAAACAAGATGGCAAAAACTGAAAAGAAGTTTTCTTAGAAAAAAGGATTCTTGGTTACAAAAACAAAAGTGCTATTTAAGGAATTCAGTTTCTCTCAAAGTCAAACCATTTTGGTGGCATCCTCACAACGTCACGACTCAGGGGTCCTGAGCTCACTCGTGGCCGTGGACTCGGGACCACTGCCTTTGTGCGGATGTTTTGGTGGAAAAATATTTGAAAATCTTAATACAGGGAGAACTTTCTGTCCTTAACAGTGTCTGGTCAATTAAGAAGACTCGCATTTTTGTTTAAAGTAGCTCGTTCATCAAATCAACCTGTCACTACTCTCGTGAATACATGTCGTTTAGAGAATGTGTGTTTAATGAATTAACCGGTGACAAGATAAAAACATGCATTAGGTGACGCCATTACTTCTCGGTGGCCAGAAGTGCTTCCTTGATTTTAAAATTGACTGATTATTAAATCAGGTAAAGGATGTTCACTTAATTAGTGATGACCATTAAATACTTTAGTTTAAGTTCCATGCCTATGTATGTTATGTGTCTGGTTTGGTTTTTTCAGATAAGAAAAATAAAAATGCAGTATTTTGAGTATGATGATTTTCACACATCTGTATAATTATGATAAAATTCATTCATGTATCTATCTGTCCATGCTTTGCCTTTTCAGTTTTGTTTCTGCCGACTCTATTATTGTTGGTGTGTAAAAAGGCATATTTCAACGATGATAACAAAGTTCAATGAAAGCAAATCTATCGATAACCTTGACCGTTTAGTGACAGCAGCCTCTGACCTCTGACAATGACCTTTCACTTGATTTACTATTCTGGTTCAGAAGATATGTTCATGGCTGAAGTTGTGATTAGACATACAGACACACGGATAGACAGACAGATAAATCAAACCCAACTTGCTCACGATCCTGCATCTCGGGATACATGCTATTTATAATAGACCTACGTGTATTATCATAGGTATCATGGTGATGTTATTAGTGGTAGTTCTGTGTTAATTTTGGTCTGTGAGAGTTACAGTGAATTGTGACTAATTGAACAGGAAACAAACGAATTTTACTATTCTCATGTTAAATTGTGATTTATTTGGTGAAGTACTTGGTCTGCTAGAAGATAGTGGTAAGAAAGGTATTTACCATTCAGCCATCCATTGCGGAAGAATAACTGTTTTAGAGAATGCAAGTCATAATAGCTTCATAAAATATGCATAATTCTCTCTCGCGCCCTATTTGGTTTATCACGTTTTAATAGCTTCCCTTGTAAACATCCTTTTTAACGCTGTCTGACACTTTGAACTTAGTATGCTTGTCAACTATGTAATATATGCTATATACATGAAACATTATTCTATTAAAATAAAACCCGTTTGGTTTCCTTGTAAATTTTCACTTTTTCAGATTTTATTGTATATAAGAAGGGAAAGTGAAAGTCATGAATGTTGATAAAGCTTCATCTAAGATTTCTGCACATAGAACCCGAGAACTTGCTTTATAAATGTCTACCAGGAGGACAAAAGCTTACAATCACCACAGGTCTGAGGAAGTTGTTAAATGAGTCCTCTATTGATGGGAAGTCAGAGGCCTCAATAAGCATCAATATGCAAGGTCTTATAGCAGTGTGAATATTATTGATAACATCAGGGGATTTTTGTTTTGTTTTAATTTTTTTTGGGGGGGGGGGGGGGGGGGGGGGGTTTTTTTTTTTTTTTTTTTTTTTTTTTTTTTTGCAAATTAATTCTTGTTTTCTCTATTTATTAATATTTAAAGAATTGCCTGAAGTTGGAGCGATAAATCTCTCTGAAGAAGAAAGATAACTCTATTCGACTTAATTTTCAACCTAAAACAGCGGTTTTATAAACCAATGATTCAGACGTAAGTTAGAATAAATACAATTATATGACGATTTAAACCATGCCCCAGGAAACCCAAATCGGAGAACGGGTGGCGATGGTCATTTTTACATTGAAGATATTTAGAAAAATAAAATTTCGAAGAAAAAAGAAGACTACATGTATTTTTGTGTGGATAATTATAATCAGAATAACAAGCTAGTATAAACAATTATCATGAAAAATCATGCTTATAGCCTTAGAAGACCACAAAAAGCGGGGTAAGAGAGGTGGGGTTGTTTTTTTTTAGAGAAATGAAGGAAAATAAATGATTCTCTTTAAAAAAAAAAAAAAAAGAAAAAGAAAATAAAAGAAAATAAAAGGAGGCTTAAGTTTGTCAAAATTGATTTTCATAAGGAGTTTGTTTGTACATATATAATGACCCACTGATTATTCTGAAACGTATCAATTTTTTCACAAACAATGCGATGAGAGAAAAATATTCAGATATAAAGAGATAAAAATTTAACATATTCGTGCAGGCAAGCTTGAATGGAAGTTTTATTCTTTCAACCCCCCCCCCCCCCCCCCCCCGATAAGAAATTATTATTGAGGACCCAAATAGTTGCAATGTTTTGCATCTAATTCATTGGTAGGTACATTATAAGTTTTATATAAAATTCGTTGAGGTGTGGTTTTCTTAACATCTATATGAAAGAGAAAAATAACACGGGAAGAGATATGTTAACAAAAAGAAAGGAAATAATATCTAATGAAGATGACTAATGTTTGGGTCAAGTACATTTCCCTGTTGTCAACGAAACTTCAGCAAGATGGACAACGAAACATTCTACCAGTTTCACTTTCTGAACAGATATTCTGATATTGCTTTAAGCAGCTCAATTTTAATCATTATCGGTGCTGTGATTGGGTCAATTGGAAATGCAGTTATAATATTTTTCTACTTCTTCCGGATTAAGGAAAGAGGCGAGCGATATTTCATACCTCTGCTTGGAATTGTGGACCTGTTGGGATGCTTAACGAGTCCACCCTATTATATAATGGATAATGAATACATGTTTGACTACCCCAGTACTTCTGCATGTCGAATCTTAACATTTCTACAGTTTTGTATTCCGGGAATATCCGGACATACTCTTCTTGTTATATCTATTCAAAGATACCTTCTAGTCTGCAAACCATTTGGACCAAAAATGACGCATTTCTGGAAACGAGTTTTATTTGGGATTGTGTGTTTGTTTTCTTTTGCCTATTCCGTTCCGCTTTTAGCCACTGCCGGAGTCTTTATGGACAACGTCGTTTACATGAACCATAATGTTACAACGGAAGTGTGCAAACTATCTGGCGAGAAGTCACTATCCATGAGTATTTATACCATCTTATTGTCTCTGATAATGGTGGCAAACCTTGTCATAACTGCTGTGCTTTATATTCCTGTTCTGAGGCAGGTTAAAATTTCATTCCGTTCAAGAACAGGAACATATGAGATTCACAGAGATAACAACGCTGGTTCAACTACAGAAACATCGCAAGCCACTCGGACATCTGATATAGAAATTAACAACACTGATAAACCAAGCGTTCCCATTGAGATACAAGCAATAGAAACAAAAACGGTTGTACCAAACTCTCCAAAGAAAGTTAGGTTTGCATCTACTGACACAACTAACGAACAAGCAGATGATACAATTGTCCAAAACGATACTGCGAACCATGTTGCAAATATTACTTCTGAGAATGTTGCAGAGCACCATAAACCTGCGAAAATAAAACCAAAGTCTAAATCAATATCTGCTCAAAGACGGGTTTCCATTATGTTTCTCTTTCTGATTGCAGCGTACGTGCTGTCCTACACCCCTGCACTCATCGTTCTGAATCTGTTCTATCTGTTGGACGGCTTCACGTTCCATACCTTGACCAGGGCCAGGATGGCTGTTTGGATGTTTCTGACAAGACTTGTATTTCTAAATCACATCGTCAATCCTTTTATCTACGGCTATTTCGATTCAAAGTTCAAAAAGCAGCTCCGCATATCTTTTCAAAGAAAGAAATAATCAGCAATTATTAGACAGTCTATCCACTTTAGATTTTTACTTTGAGAACATTATATTGCATAAAGATAATACATATGTTTAAAGAAAACAATGGACTGATGAAAACGGATTCTTTTGCTCCTTAAAAGGAGTAAACGCCAGCAAAAACTCATTAGAATGTAGTGTTTAGAGGGACCTTGATGATCAAAATTTTGTTCTGATTGTCTTATTTCAGTGTATTGTATTGTTTAAAAATTGAGCAAACTGTATTATTAATATGTACTCTTTAGAGATGCACGTGCTAACACAATAAGTTTTTGAAAATCCTCTCTGTTTTCTTATGTGCCATATTTTTTTCCATCACAAGTTCCTCAATATATGTCTTTTTTTAATGTACAATTTTGAATGTTATGTTTCAATTTACATTTACTTACCAAGCAATAAAACATACCGGTATTATGATATTATCTATTGTGTCTGTGCCTGTTCTTTCCTCTCATCTTTCTCCTGATGTGTATATGTATTAAAATAAACCTGTTTAACGTAATTTGTGTATTATGATATTTTGTTTGCATGTTATCATATGTCGTTTTAGAGGAAATGAATGAATCAATAAATCAAGCAATCAATCAAGGATGAAAAAATTGATGAGTCATTTATTATCTAGAAACCTTTCCGCTTTGCCAATGAGCCACAATATACCTTAATTGAATGTTCAAATATCCTGATACTGTTTTTCTTATCTTAAGCATTCCCACATCAAGCAGCGTGGCTAATACACTAATAGGTCTATCGAGAAATATTTGTAGTGATTTCTCGCACTAAATATAGGAAAATAAACATATTTAGAATACCATAGCATGATAGATTGACAGTAGTATTTTCAAAACCTCTAGTAAGAATTCGAAATAGACAGATAGAGTAAATCGTTCGATACAATCCATTTACTCAACTATGTAAAGGAATTGACGTTTGATACTTGATTATTTGTCATCGGATCGATTTATTCAGTCGGGTACCTCTTTCGAATAAAGGTAATTAATGTTTTCAAATCTTTTTAAATGGAAATGTAGAATAAAAAATGTTGATACCCTTATTTGACGCGATTGATCATAACCTTTGTTGAATAATAAAACCCGTGAAATAACTGTTTTTATTGCCTGACGAGGGGCTTTAGATATTTACATCTTTGATTCATTTAATCATAAAATTACAGTTTATTCATATTTATGCTTTAGATTGATATGCTTACATGAGCATCTTCAATTTTGAATAAACAGTCTGTCGAAAACTTGAAATGTATTAATGATAAGGTCTCGAATTATCAGTTTAACCCTTGAAATATGAAACTGGTATTATATTCATGGTGAACTTTTTGCGTATAATCGATACGTTTTGTGTGGTATTTATATACATTTCAAAAATTATGTCTATAATAAGAATACTGGTATTCATGGATACACAATATAATATTTAGTTAAGAAATACGTTCACTTACATTTGCTGGATGAACGTAAATACAAATTTACAACATGACATATTGTGAATTTTGTTCTCAAACCCACTCAATACTAAAGTTGTATTTTTTTTAAATGTTGTAAGTTGTCATTGCATCACCCAGTAAATTTACAGCAAATTTGAAACATTGTTCGAAGTTTTACATCAGAATAAATAGAGAAAAATCTTTTAAAATCTTTTCAAAATTCATTGCCCGGCCAGGAAAGATGAAACTTGTGTGAAAGCATCCTCAGATAGTGTAGATTCAAGTTTGTTCAAATCATGATCCCTGGGGCTAGGGTGGGGCCACAATGGGGGTTTAGAGTTTTACAAAGGAATGATTATAACCAATCGAAGCTTTTTGGAATTTCCCGATCCATTTTTAGTCCAATGTACAACAAATTCACCTCATAGGTCAAGTGCAGGTGAACATAACTTTTTATTTTTTTTCTAGAATGTTTGATTTGAGCCAATCAGCGAGCTAAAAAAGTAATCAATCATATAATAAATTTATTTTTATATGCTGCGTATATGAATAAGTCGCATGTTAATATATTTATCTTGCATGCTGCCAAAACAAATCCTGCATTTTAAATTAATTATTTCATGTAAACATAAATAAGTCGAATGTTGATAATGTTTCATCTTGCATGTATGATGCTAGATTCTTGCGATGGTAAAGAAGTTTACCCATAATAAAATATATATATATATATAGACATAATTATCTTGAATGTTGACATACTTTTCTTGCATGTTGACATAATTTATGTAGGTGGCTGATATACGTGTTCATTTTATAACAATGAAAGTATTCATTGTGACTTATCCCTCTGACATATTTTGAATATGTCATTTGATTAAGTCATATAATGCATATCGTTATTGTTAAAATTAAAATATGTCAAAAGGACATATGTTACAATACCTCTAATATAAAAATCTGACAACCGTTTATTTATTATTCTGTCAGACAAACATCAGGACGTTTCAGAATTACGTTTCGTCGATTTGTCAGGAAAAAATTACGTTAACAGCCTATATTTGTTGGACATATGTACATGTATATGTCGATTTTTCAGATATTATCAAAATATTCTGATCTAGGGGATGGGGTTATTGTCAGTTTTTAAAAATATAGTATATTGGTATTCCGTCCAAGTACATTTAAAATCAACTAACCTATTTTCTTTTAGCTAGCAAGAAAATCTGACAGTAAAGACACCAAATAATCTGTCCTTGGTCACCTAAAAGTAAGAATCTGTCCCAAGAAGGAATGGATATCAAGTCTATGTCCTAAAATATTTGCTAGCCAGACCACCCTCTTCCTTCCCATTCAGAATCAAATGGTCGTTGTATTTACACAGTTTCATAGCAGAATACCGAGTTCCTAGTCTTTATCATGAATGATTGTAATCGGACAAATCAACAAAGAAATAAATCAGCCGCATCGGCCTAAGTATCTGACAGTATGAAAAAAATAAAATTTTAAAACTGACAATTTCAAGAAGATACAATTGTATCGCGTAGATCAACTTCCAGTTCAGTGAAGTTTAAAACTTTGTAGTTGGAGTCAATTTTCAACAGGCTCAATTTTCAACATGTTGAGGCTTTCGGAGTTTAAAGAATTTTTTTTCAAGCTGTTAAAAAATGACCCCGGATATGAATGTCACGACTTTTTGGTCTCATTGTTCAACGTTGAAAAAGACCCATACTATCTATAATCATCAAACGTTGCATATGTAATTTGCATTAATAGAAGTAAAACGTTATTAATTTCGAAGATCATTTGTGAAATTTTTTTTCACTTAATTGAATTACAACTCTTATTTAACACTATATGTTGTCATAAAATTGGAAGTTTTCTGTGCGTGTATGTGGATGTATCTTGGAACATCATAATGTTGAGAAAAAAGAATACCTATACCTATACCTATATAGGAATACCTATTAATTTTGTGGTGAAATGTTGCTTTTATGGTTCTATTGTTCGTAGGTACGGTTATAATGTATAATTTAAATCTTTTGGTTAACATCGCTATATCTTAATCCAAATTTCTTCCCTTTTTTTTATTGACTATATATCGTTTTATATCATAAATGTTTAAGTAATTAATTGATTATGGGCTAGATGGAAAGCTTAAGAAGTCATTACGCGCAGACAAATATATATTATACAAGCATACTATATTACCACAAACAGTATTGTATTATTTCACAGTTCCATAAATGGTACCTGTAGGCTTAAAGCTCCAGTCTGAAAAAAAATTGGATGGACGCCCGGGAGCCAAAGACCTGCAGCTATTTTAAAAAACCCATGTATAAATGTATGTATTAATTCCCACCGCAAGGGTAGCTCTGCTTAGTGTGTTCTTGTTAGGTATGGAGAAAGGCAAAAAGAAAGAATGTTTCCTATCGATTTATTACATGTTTTTATTACATTTATATTATATATGACATATTCAGTATGATGAAATTCGATCCCATTTTCAAATATTTGTCCTTGCTTGAA
>WFKH01003881.1:9263900-9281355 GCA_016163765.1 Magallana hongkongensis | reverse complement strand
AAGAATTTTATCATGCGTTACATAATTAGGGGTTTTTAGGGGCCAAAAGTCCAAACTTTTGATCACCCATATCTCAGAAAGGAAAACAATTTTGAAATGCAGTATAGAAGGAAAGATGCCCAAAACGATGTACTTAATAATATGCAACCTTTAAAATTTCGTTTAAAGGCCCCTATAAGGAGATAAGGGGTCGGCCCCTAAAATGTTTTTTCCCATATATCTCTACAACTGTAACGATTTTCTAAACACTTGTTGAACAAAATGTGTTTAGAATTAAAGGACCTTTCATTTGATATCAAGAAAAAGGGGCTGGCCCCTACAGTTAGGGGACCAGAGGGCTCTGAAGTGTTTTATATGTAGCCCTTCACTGAGAGATATTTTGTGAAAGGTTATAGAAGCAAATATGTTTATCTCACAGTGATTTATTCTAGCAATGTGATGATTTTATCATGTGTTACGTAATTAGGGGTTTTTAGGGGTCAAAAGTCCTAAGTTTTGATCACCTATATCTCAGAAAGAAAAATTATTTTGAAATGCAGTATAGAAGGAAAGTTGCTAAAAATGATGTACTTAACAATATGCAACCTCCAAAATTTCGTTAAACGGCCCTATAAGGAGATAAAGGGTCGGCCCCTAAAACGTTCTTTGCCGTTTACATTAAAAACGGTAACGAATTTCTAAACACTTGCTGAACAAATTGTGTTTAGAATTAAATGACCTTTCATTTGATATCAAGAAAAAGAGGCTGGCCCCTCACATTAGGGGACCAGAGGGCCCTAAAGTCTTTTATCTGTAGCCGTTTACTGAGAGATATTTTGTGAGGGTTATCAAAGCAAAATAAGGTATAATACTTTTATATATCCTAACAATATAATGATTTACTTATCTAATTAGGGGGTTTTAGGGGCCAGAAGTAAAAAGTTTAATCCTTTCTATCTAAATTGGAAGAAATGCTAGTATTTAAAAACGCAACGTAAGAGAACTTATGAAAAGCGATGCAGAAAAGCATAAGTACTCCACTCCTTTTTACAGATCATGTTTTCTTGTCGAAAATCAAAGTAGATGATGTCATATCACCTTCTTAAAATCGGACGGAAGACCTCCTCGTTGCTCGCAACGAGATCGTGTCTAGTTATTATTATTATTTTTTCCAAATTTTGTGCAGGCAATTTCTCGGAAACTATTCGACCGATTTCCACAATTTTTTCACAGATGATGAGATGTGATTTGAATTTTATATGTTTTTGAAATTTTTGTTGTAGTCACTTCCGGTACCGATTGACGACCGATTTTGTAAATTTTTGACGACCTATTTTGTGCACACAAAAACTCAGAAACTATCAGAGATATGATTATGAAATTTTTGAGGATAGGTAGACCATAGTTTGAAGTTGTGCCCACTGTTTTTGTTTTACGTCTGTGGTGCCATTTTTTTGAACTCGCTATGGCTCGATAATTAAGTACGAATTTTGAATCAAAATTTTCACACGTTTTGATCTGTATATTTTTATCAGTTATTATTTTGTTTAAACATATATAACAAAAGTGGTAGAGAATTAAAAGTTCTTTCCAACAAAATCAAGAAAAAGAGGCTGGCCCCTTAAATTAGGGGCCAAGACATTCGTAAACTCTATTACAAATAACTTAAAAATGATAAAGATTTTGTAATGCATTATAGAAGCAAAGTTGTTGATCGTAGCAATATGTATCAGAAAAAATCATCGCCACGCCCATTTATTACATGTACATAATTCGGGAATTTTAGGGGCCAAAGTACTTAAACTTTGTCGCAATATATCTAGAAAACGAATCATATTTTGTTAAGCATTGTAGAAGAGAAAATACTTCCACTGATAATTCTAATCGATTCCACTAATCAAAACACCAACGTCTGTCCCCATTAAGGATCTAGAGGGCTGGCCCCTAAAATATTTAATCATTTGTATCTCAAAAATAAACACCAATTTTAGATAGGTGTAAGAACAAAAAATGTAAGTATTCATAAGACCTTTCGTATAAAATCAAGAAAAAGGGGCTGGCCCCTTAAATTAGGGGCCAATAGAATCGTAAACTGTATTACAAATAACTTTAAAACGATAAAGATTTTGTTATCCATTATAGAAGCAAAATTGTTGATCGTAACAATATCTGACAGGAAAAATCATTGCCACGCCCATTTATGACGTAATTAGGGATTTTTAGGGGCCAAAGTACTTAAACTTTGACGCGATATATCTGGAGAAGGAGACATATTTTCTTAAGCATTGTAGAAGAGAAAATGTCTGTATTAATGATTATAATCGATTCCACTTATCAAAGCACTAATGTCTGTCCCCATTCAATATCTAGAGGACTGGCCCCTAAAATATTCAATCATTTGTATTTCAAAAATAAACAACAATTTCAGATAGGTTTAAGAACAGAAAATGTTAGTATTCGTGAGACCTTTTCAACATAATCAGGAAAAAGGGGCTGGCCCCTTTAATTAGGGGCCAAGACACTCATACACTCTATTACAAATAATTTAAAAACAATCAAGATTTTGTAATGTATTATATAAGCAAAGTTGTTGATCGTAGCAATATCTATAATATCTATAAGAAAAAATCATTGCCATGCCCATTGATGACGTTATTCGGGTTTTTTAGGGGCCAAAGTACTTCAACTTTGACGCGATATATCTAAAGAAGGAGATATATTTTGTTAAAACATGTAATGCAAAAAAAGTTTAAATTTACAAGATATTTCGTTTGATATCAAGAAAAAGGGGCTGACCCCTAAAATTAGGGTTCTAGAGGGCTCTAAAGTATTTCATCTTTAGCCCTTAACTGAGAGATATTTTGTAATAGGTTATACGAGCAAATATGTTTATCTTACAGTTATGTTGCCTTACAATATAATGATTTTCTAATGTGTTACGTAATTAGGGGTTTTTGGGGGTCAAAAGTCCAAAACATTGATCACCTATATCTCAAAAAGGAAAAATATTTTGATAAGCAGTATAGAAGAAAAGATGCTCAAAATGATCTACTAAACAGTATGCAACCATCAAAATTTCGTGTAACGGCCCCTATAGGGAGATAAGGGGTCGGCCCCTAAAACCTTTTTTCTCTGATATCTCAAGAACGGTAACGAATTTCTAAACACTTGTTGAAAAAATGTGTTAAGAATTAAATGACCTTTCATTTGATATCAAGAAAAAGGGGCTGGCCCCTAAAAGTAGGGGACTAGAGGGCTCTAAATTCTTTTATCTGCAGCCCTTTACTGATAGATATTTTGTGAAAGAATTTTATCATGCGTTACATAATTAGGGGTTTTTAGGGGCCAAAAGTCCAAACTTTTGATCACCCATATCTCAGAAAGGAAAACAATTTTAAAATGCAATATAGAAGGAAAGATGCTCAAAACGATGTACTTAACAATATGCAACCTTTAAAATTTCGTTAAACGGCCGCTATAAGGACACAAGGGGACGGCCCCTAAAATGTTTTTTCCCATTTATCTCAAGAACGGTAACGATTTTCTAAACACTTGTTGAACAAAATGTGTTTAGAATTGAATGACCTTTCATTTGATATCAAGGAAAAGGGGCTGGGCCCTAAAATTAGGGGACTAGAGGGCTCTAAATTCTTTTATCTGTAGCCCTTTACTGATAGATATTTTGTGAAATGTTATAGAAGCAAATATGTTTATCTCACAGTTATTTATCCAAGCAATGTAATGATTTTATCATGTGTTACATAATTAGGGGTTTTTAGGGGCCAAAAGTCCAAAATTTTACTCACCTATATCTCAGAAAAGAAAAATATTTTGAAATGCAGTATAGAAGAAAAGATGCTTAAAACGATGTACCTAACAATATGCAACCTTTAAAATTTTGTTAAACGGCCCCTATAAGGAGAATAGGGGGTCGGCCCCTAAAATGTTTTTTCCCATATATCTCTAGAACTGTAACGATTTTTTTAACACTTGTTGAACAAAATGTGTTTAGAATTAAAGGACCTTTCATTTGATATCAAGAAAAAGGGGCTGGCCCCTACAATTAGGGGACCAGAGGGCTCTAAAGTTTTTTATATGTAGCCCTTCACTGAGAGATATTTTGTGAAATGTTATAGAAGCAAATATGTTTATCTCACAGTGATTTATTCTAGCAATGTAATGATTTTATCATATGTTACGTAATTGGGGGTTTTTAGGGGTCAAAAGTCCTAAGTTTTGATCACCTATATCTCAGAAAGAAAAATTATTTTGAAATGCAGTATAGAAGGAAAGATGCTAAAAATGATGTACTTAACAATATGCAACCTTCAAAATTTCGTTAAACGGCCCTTATAAGGAGATAAAGGGTCGGCCCCTAAAACGTTCTTTGCCGTTTACACTAAAAACGGCAACGAATTTCTAAACACTTGCTGAACAAAATGTGTTTAGAGTTAAATGACCTTTCATTTGTTATCAAGAAAAAGAGGCTGGCCTCTCACATTAGGGGACCAGAGGGCCCTAAAGTCTTTTTTCTGTAGCCGTTTACTGAGAGATATTTTGTGAGGGTTATCAAAGCAAAATAAGGTATAATACTTTTATATATCCTAACAATATAATGATTTACTTATCTAATTAGGGGGTTTTAGGGGCCAGAAGTAAAAAGTTTTATCCTTTCTATCTAAATTGGAAAAAATGCTAGTATTTAAAAAAGCAACGTAAGAGAACTTATAAAATGCGATGCAGAAAAGCATAAGTACTCCACTCCTTTTTACAGATCATGTTTTCTTGTCGAAAATCAAAGTAGATGATGTCATATCACCTTCTTAAAATCGGACGGAAGACCTCCTCGTTGCTCGCAACGAGATCGTGTTTAGTTTTTTATTATTATTATTCTTTTTCTTTTTCCTTCTGACTCCGTTTTGGCTTTACATCTCAAAAACTACTCAACCGATTTTCATGAAATTTTCAGGGATTATGAGAAATTTTTGTTTCTCAAAGACTTCAAAAGCTGAAAAATGACGTCTCTTCCGTTTTCTTATTACGTCAATTTAGAATTTTTCAAAAAGCGATTTTGTCCAGTCATTTTTTTTTAACGGTTATATATAGAGATTTGAAATTTTCCGTGATTGTCTATTTCTCGATTTACTTAGGGCATTTTGACAAAAAATCCGAATCCGTCACTTCCGGTCGAAACCGGAAGTGAATCAAATTTTTCGAAAAAAAAAAATGTTTTTGATCAATTCAAAAACGTGTACGTGTTTTGTAGAGCATATTTAGCTGAATCTAAAACTGAAGGCCGTTTTATAATCGGATGATGCATCGCTGAGATATAAGCGTTTAAAAATTGATTTTTCCGGAAATTTTGATTCCGCGTTCTTGGTTAAGAAAATAGTCTTATGTTTAAAGTTAAATTAACTCGTACCTAAAAAAATTGCTAAGTCGTACTTGAACACATTCGGATTTTTTTTGTTAAGTCGTTCTTAAAATCGCAAATGTTTTTGTTAATTCGTACTTAAAATCATTCGGATTTTATTAAGTCGTACCAAGAATTATTCGATTTTTTTCCCTTTTTTAGTTACTTATTTTATTGGTTTGAGAACTCTGCTTCTTACAGGAACTTTAAGCTCTACTTTCGGCATTAACGGAAGACCCACTCGTTGCTTTGCAACGAGCTTTGCTCTAGTTATTATTATTATTTTTTTCCAGATTTTGTGCACGCGATTTCTCGAAAACTATTCGACCGATTTCAACCATTTTTTCACAGATGATGGGACGTGACCTGAATTTTATATGTTTTTGAATTTTTGTTGTCTCACTTCCGGTACCGATTTATCGGCCATTTTGTAGGTTTTTACGACCTATTTTGTGCAGAGCTGATCTCAGAAACTATCAGAGATATGATTATAAAAATTTTCAGGATAGGTAGACTTTAGTTTGAAGTTGTGCTCTATTTATTTGTTTTACGCCATTAGCGCCATTTCTTGGAGTTCGCCTAGGCACGAAAATTGGGTACGAATTTTTTTTCAAAATTTTCACATGTTTTGATCTGTATCTTTTTATCAGTTGATATTTTGTTAAAACATATATAACAAAAGTGTTAGGGAATCAAAAGTTCTTTCCAACAAAATCAAGAAAAAGGGGCTGGGCCCTTTATTTAAGGGACCAAGACCCTCGTAAAGTCTCTTACACATAACTTAAAAACGATAAAGATTTTGTAATGCATTATAGAAGCAAAGTTGTTGATCGTAACAATATCTATCAGAAAAAATCATTGCCACGCCCATTTATTACGTAATTAGGGATTTTTAGGGGCCAAAGTACTTAAACTTTGATGCAATATATCTAGAGAAGGACACATATTTTGTTAGGCATTTTAGAAGAGAAAATGTTTGCATTGATGATTCTAATCGATTCCACAAATCAAAACACCAATGTCTGTCCCCATTAAGAATCTAGAGGGCTGGCCCCTAAAATATTCAATCATTTGTATCTCAAAAATGAACAACAATTTCTGATAAGTGTAAGAACAAAATATGTTAGTATTTGAAAGGTCTTTTAAAAAAAATCAAGAAAAAGGGGCTGGCCCCTTTAATTAGGGGCCAAGACACTCGTAAACTCTATTACAAATAACTTTAAAATGATCAAGATTTTGTAATGCATTATTGAAGCAAAGTTGTTGATCGAAACAATATCTATCAGAAAAAATCATTGCCACGCCCATTTATTACGTAATTAGGGATTTTCAGGGGCCAAAGTACTTAAACTTTGACGCGATATATCTAGAGAAGGAGACATATTTTGTTAAGCATTGTACAAGAGAAAATGTCTGTATTGATGATACTAATCGATTCCACTAATGAAAACACCAATGTCTGTCCCCATTAAGGATCTAGAGGGTTGGCCCCTTAAATATTCAATCGTTTGCATCTCAAAAATGAACAACAATTTAAGATAGGTATAGGAACAAAAAATGTTAGTATTTGTGAGAACTTTTGAACGAACTCAAGAATAAGGGGCTTGCCCCTTAAATTAGGGGCCAAGACACTCGTAAAGGTTTTTACATATTACTTTAGAACGATCAAGATTTTGTAATGCATTACAAATGCAAAGTTGTTGATCGTAACAATATCAGTTTGTAAAACTCATTGCCACAACCATTGATGACATAATTAGGGATTTTAAGGAACTAAAATCTTAGATCTTTAATGTGCAGGATGTAAAAAAGCAAAACACTTTGTTAAGCATTGTTAAGGATATTGACAATCCTATACATTATCTAAAAGGGAGGGGTTGAGGGGGAATTCTGAAATTTCATTAATATTTTAATCGTATCGTTTAAAAAATGGAACGGAAGACCTACTCGTTACTCGTAACGAGATCGTATCTAGTTATTTTTATTTTTCGTTACTTTGCTTTTTATTAATGATATACCTATAGGTTTCTTATTCATTAGGAGATGGATTAATTGAAGGAAATGATTTGTTTAGACAGCTGATCTTCCTACAAGGAAGAATGTTTTTTGTGTCATCTTTTTATTTGATAAGAAAAAGGCGTAAAATGATAGGTTGCACGAACGTTTCAAGTTAATCCGCAACCAATATAGGGAGATGTCATTTATTTGTTTGAGTTCATTCTAGCTGTTAGATTCAATTTGTACATAGGTGTTGATATGTTAGTAGTTGTTTTTTAGGTTCACTTTTATCTTTTGTTAATTCCGTGGTCAAAGTAAGTGCCATCCATTAGGCCTTTGTTAGGGGATTATCCTATAGCGTCAGGATGTAAGTCGAACCTTGGTCAGTTTAGAATAAATAAATACATCACGTGATCACCAAATTAATTAGAATTATCTATTCCAAAATTAGTTTTGAACAAAGAATTAAGATTTTGATTGGTCAGTACCTGGGCAGGGAAGCGCGGGTCTCCGATCTAGATAGCGTCCCCTTCGTGGGTCACTCTGATCGGAGACGCCAATAAAGCAACAAGTTTAATTTTTATTTACGCCTTCCCTGGTTTTATATTTCACAGGTATGATTTTTGTTTATTGGTTAAGTTTTCCTTTTATTACTTTAGTTATTCAAAAAAGTATATATATAAATACATATTATTTGAGCTTTCAGGGTTGATAAGTTAATTAATTTATACAGTTTAAGGATAAACTATTTAAAAGTTAGTAATATCTCATTTATAATGATTAGAATTAATTTCCTATCCAATTCGGTTAATTTCCTTCTTGCTTAGTCTTGACCCGGAATATTTTATTTTAATCGTAGACTTTTAGATTTTACAATATTTTTTTAATGTATGCGCTCTCCTGTGTTTGGAGATTTTACAATTTATTTGTGACAAAATGCAGGTAAATGTTTAGATAGTTGTTTTCTATTGGTTGCGCGTATTAAGTAGAAGAGTAAATGAACAGAATGTTAAGGTAAATTGAGGATCTTGTTTTTAATGTTAAATGTTTTCAGTAATGGGTATATGTTATTTAGAGTTTAATTTGAATTTTCTCGACTGATATTTTAGTATTAATATTATTGGGTTCAACAATCATTTTTGTATCAAATATATATAAATCTGAGGTATAGATATAGAGTGAGTGTTTTATATTTGTTTGATCACTCTATGAGTCACCAGGTTAAGGAATGTTAGGGTTTATTTAAGTTTGTAAATGCCATTGAGCATACAAATTAGATATTGATATTTTATTGTAACTGGTGACTATTGTTTGTAAACACTCTGATCGGAGACGCCAATAAAGCAACAAGTTTAATTTTTATTTACGCCTTCCCTGGTTTTATATTTCACAGTCATCCCAAACCGTTTGGATCGGAGACTGGATCACATTGGGTCCCTCACTGCAAGCGAGTTTTATAGATACATCTAAGTCCCCAAGTCTGGACACGACATTGCTTTGAAAAATTTAGTTATTTGTCATAAATCCTTTGCCTAGCATCAAGTCTGAGGAAGAAAACCCAAGAAAAATCTACTTTAAGTAACGCCAAGGAAAACTACAATGATCGTTCCGGATTTTTTTTTTATTTTGTAAGCAGGGGAAATTTACTCAGTATCATCTTTGTCCTATTACATTAAAAAAGATTTTGCATTTAGTTGCATTCACATAGTTTTTTCAAGAGATACCCGAAGTATTTATCTATCTAGCGGTTTGGATAGAGCATGAACTATATATGATCAAACACAGCATTGTTAACGTTACCAAAATGAGTTCACAGTTTTGTAAAACTATGTAGAAATGCATTGAGATACAGTATAACAGCATAATGAGCATACGGTTGTGACTAAATAGGATTACAAAAGTCAAGTAAAATATCAGCAATTTTGGACGGTAGTAAATAACGTAGTGAGTATTCGTTACATACTTTTAGTTCAATTTTAGGATCAGCTTTCACATAATGTCCTTTTTTGAATGGTCGTAGTTATAACCAATTCTAACATTTTCACACAAGATATTAGTACATGTACTAATTTGTGATTTTTATGCTGTTAATGTGTTCTCTGTTCGGAAGTTCAGTCTTTCTTATAAATTTCCCCTATTTTTCATTCATGGTAGTGTCAACATTAAAAAAAGTAAGATATGCCTCTCTATGCATGTGATATTTCACTGCACAAATATGCTAATCCATATACCACTTAAGAAAATGTAGAACATTCTTTTATCGATTTAAAATATATCCATATCTCAAATATTCTAATCTATACAATGAAGTTGTATTGTAGAGAGAGTGTCTCTATTAAAAGAAAGCTTGGTTCAGAATCTTACAAAAATAACTGCCGTTATAACACTCCGTTCATCTAAAACTAGATCTCACTGACCAAGTTGACCTAATACAAACATACCATTAAGAGGTCATAAGATATAGAACGCTTTAGTCATAAACATAATTTACTAACCATGATTTACTGGGAATCTAAGAATATTCACATGTATTAAGATCGAAACTAGAAGTGTCCTAACATTATTTCAAAGTTGGGCAAAATAGATTTTCGCATCTTCGCTCTAAAGGTGAAAGTGCTTATGTAAGAGTGGTCTCAACGGGATAATAATAACGTGTTCAACTTCCACAGTCTGGTCGTAACTGCAGTTCTTAAACTTGCATACTCTATAAAATTTGTCTTTGGATTAATGTGTTTCAATTCATCAAATTTTATGAATGTTCCATCTATATTAAGTAGATCACTAACAAAAATAAATCCTGTATTAACATAACTTTTGAAAAATATTGATTTATTATCTACTGTGATTTTGGGATTGTGCCATATATTTTCATTTATAATTTGGGGTTTACTAAGTGGAGTTTGCTCATTTATTTTTAACCAGCTGAGGAACATTTCTTTCCAAAAAGAATTTTCTAAATTTTTACATAGATTGTATGAATAATCTGGACCATTTCTCCATATTTTAGATATACTGATTTTCAAAATTGATTCTAAAAGCTTTACCCATTTTGTGTCAGTTCTAATAAGTCTTCTCATCCAAGTAGCTTTGAGAGCTGTGATAAAATTCCCATAATCAACCATTTTGAGACCCCCATGATTATAATCTTGTATGATTGTACTTTTCTTTACTTTATGAACTTTACAGCCCCATAGGAAATGAAAAATATCATTTTCAAAAGTTTTTAGGTATTCAGTTTTTGGGTTGGGTAATGCTAGTATTAAATGATTTAACTTTGGTATTATTAGTGTCTTGATTATCGTAAATCGACCAATTGGAGTTAATTTTCGTAACTTCCATTGATTAGTCAATTTTCTAATATATAATCTAATGATATGAATTGTCAATGATATTTTATTCAATATATTAAATATATTAAATTTCAGGTATTTCTATACCTGTTAACCATGACGCGATATACCAAAACAGATGGTTATGTATTGTCACATTGCCCTCATACCGTTTGGTATTTGTTAGTTCATTGAAATACAATTTTTTTTCATAAATTCTTGCTATTACCACTGACGTATAGTATAATGGACAAACTAAAATAAACCCCACGGTTTTCAATGAAGAAGTTATTCGAAAATATTTACTTTTTAAACTATTCGCTTTTCTAAGTTATTAATAAGAAAAAAACAGTAACGCGTTGCAACCAAAGCTTTAAAGCAATAAAATGAGCTGTTCAGTTCTTCGAAACTCACTTGTAAAACAACTACGTTATATTCTTTATTTCAAAGGATAATAGTAATTGAAACTACAAACATATTAAATTCTGTCATTTTACTCTCATATAACAACAAAAGATGATACGGAAATACATCATTTATAACAAATGAAAAGGAAATAATATGTAGTGAAAATTTATATTATTTAAGCAGATTAGATATTCGAGTGTGCGCATTTGTCTCTTGTTAAACTTAACTTCAGCATCATGGCAAACAATACTGATTACCTGTTGCAATATTGGAATAGTGTTTCTGATATTGTCCTTAGTAATGCCATTCTCATCATAATTGGGGCTGTGATTGGAGTCATTGGAAACTCCGTCATCATATTTTTCTACTTTTTTCGGATTAAGGAGAGACGCGAGCGATACTTCATACCCCTGCTTGGTATAGTGGATCTTTTAGGGTGCTTAACCTTCTTACCTTATTTCATCTTTAATTATGAAAACATTCACCGAAGTACTGTTTTTTGTAAAGTCTCTTCGTTTCTACAGATTTTTATTCCAGGAATATCAGCACATACAATCCTTGTTATTTCGATTCAAAGGTATTATTTAGTCTGTAAGCCATTTGGACCGAAAATGACACGTTTTTGGAAACGCGTTTCATTTGGAGTTGTTTGTTTGATTTCTTTAGTGTATTCCGCCCCACTGTTGGCTACTGCCGGAGTCTTTACAGTAAATGTTTCTTATATGAACCAAAATTTGACAATGGAAGTGTGCAATTTTTCTGACAAACAGTCAATTTCAAAGATTATGTATCCTTACCTTTTGTTTTTGATATTGGCAGTCAATCTAGTCATTACAATTTGTATGTATGTTCCTGTCTTGAAGCAGGTTAAAATCCTATTCAGTTCCAGAAGAGTCAAGAACAGTAAAGTAACATCTGAGACAGAAACGTCACATGTATCATGTAAATCGGATATGGAAATTGATGATAATGAGAAACCAAGCAACCCCAATAAACTGAAGGGGGCAGGAATAGCAGTTAGAATACCAGACGCTCATAAAAACGTAATGTTTGATACGTCTGATGTATCTGACGATCAAGCCGACACTATAGAAGTCCAAAATGACTTTGAAGACCGTATTAGAAACAATGTTGCTGGTAATGTCACAGGTAACCAAAAAGCTGCAAAAAACAATAAAAAGCCAAAGTTGAGAGCTGGATCAGGACAGAAACGGGTTACGATTATGTTATTTTATCTCACTGTGGCTTATGTGTTGTCGTACACACCTTCGCTTATCATTTGGATTCTTTATTTTACAGTTGACGACATTACTTCATCGTTTACGAAAACCGAGAGGACTGTTCTATTCTTTCTGAGTAGACTGGTTCTTCTGAATCACGTCATCAATCCTTTCATTTATGGATTTTTTGACACAAAGTTCAAGGAGCAGCTCCGTAAATTGTGTCAAAGAAAAAAGTATAAATTGCAATTCTAATAGAAAATTCCACCTAAATAGTCCTTTTCAACATGTACAAAAATGTTATTTTTTATCAAATCAAGAAATCATTGAAAAAACCCCAGATATTTGATTTCCTTTTTTAATTCCGTTCTCATGTATTTTCTATCTATTTAACCGTAAGTGTTTTGTAATTCTTGAACTTTTTAAAATTCACTTTTAATTAATTTTCTATTTACAATTTCTTAAAAAAGCTTATCATTAAGTTGCTTAATTCTTTTTAGTTATTGATAATAGTCGTAATCAACTGTTAGATTTATGGATGTTTTCTTAAAGTACGTTCAAAAAATATTTATTGTGCATGCCTCAAAATGTGATTTGTAATTGAGCCACGAAGTGCTGCCGTCAAAGGTCGCTGGCTTTATGTAGTTGGATGTCTTCTTTATCGAAGCATGTTGCACGGACTCCTAAATGATAGTGTTGAAATGTACATGGAATTGTTTTGCTAAATTGTATGTCTTATTGCTTACTACTTGTTTACTTGCTAATTCAATACAACAAATGATAGAACTACACATTGTAGTACATGTAATATGTTTGTATAAAAATAAGGGGAACTATAATCAATAAAACATAAGAGATGGTTTATTCTTTGAAAGAATTTCCAATGTATCCGCATTATCTTGCACAGATAGTGCTATGCTGCCTTACTTCGCATTCACATCGAACACGTGTGTCGTTCTTACAGAATGTATAAAGTCTGCATTGTAACAACCGTTAATGATACAACGCCGCTAAATGATATAAATAGCATTAAGCGTTGCAATTGCAACGCTTAATGCTATAAATTCTTGCATTAACAGTTGACATCTTTAACCGTTAATGATAAATCGCGCGTTTAATGATAGAATTGTATCATTAAGCGTTACAAATGCACAGCAGCCTTACCGCTTAATGAAACAAGCAAATATCGACACCCTCAACCGCTAATGATACAAACTTTATATCATTAAGCGTTGCAGTTGCACTCTCTAATGATACAAAATTGTATGAATGATTGAAAATAAACCTTTTCATTTTTTTTTCAATTTGCTCAACAATCATTATTCTAGTTTTTAAGATCAATTCTATGTAAAAATCAAAATTGTATACAGGAGTTCCGGTGTAACGACGAAAAGTGCCCCCCGTAGAATTTCTACGGAGAAAACTGACCCAGGGTCAGTATTCTATGACAAGTAGAGTCCTTTTTCTACAGTAGAAATCCATTCCAGACCTGTATATCTACAACCCCCCACACGTTGAAAACTGACCCCATAGAATTTTGACCTCACTTATAAACTACATAGAAATTATAGAAATTAAAGTCGATACGTGTAGCATTCATGTTTTGCGAATGTCCGATAAGGGGGATGGGGGGGGGGATAGCGAAAGCATATGGAAAATTAGACAGAACTAAGTATGCGCCTCCCGTTTTACCCGTTTACATATATAACATCACTGTGAACAAAGCGATGTCTTTGTTTTTCTTGAAGTACTTGTCAGCTTGCCTTGTGGAGCCCCTTCGCTAGGCCTCTTTAGGGATGTGCCCCCCCCCCCTCCCCCCGATGTATATGCATTATGATGTGCTCGCAAGCGCTCCCTTTTTGCATTATGCCCCGCTTTGCTAAATAGGCCCCATTATTATAGCAGATGATGACAAACCTAACTTAATGACTACGTATTGCAAAATTTTAGAAGAAAAAAACAAGACTTCGACAAATAAAGCGGATTTTTTATAGCTACACTGAATGTCTGACAACCAAACATTACACCTTCACACTATCAGATTTATCTTACAGGTACACATAAGACAGCGACTCGCGTGTAAATTCGGAATTTTGGATTTATCACGATTACACTAAATTTATGTATGATAACTTTGTATCGCCGCCATTATATGTCAGTTAAGTTGTGCAAGTACAGGCACGTAGCATCGTTTGTTTAAAGAGGATAGGACAGCTTAATCCGAAATCAGGACAACCGAAAAGAAAAAAAGGAAAGCATTTTTCGCCAGTTTTCAAAATCCTATTTTTTTATCTGCTTCCAAAGGCGAGGGGCTTCTTATATATTTATTATTTAATTTTTAACTTGTAAACTTAAAAATGTTACCATGGGAGGATATTTAGAATTCGACTTCATTGTTTTAACCATAAACAAAGTGGCCAGCTCCTTAAAATAAAAGTTGGCAAAAAATAAACAAAAACAAACGCTTTTTTGAATGAGGACTTTTGGTCTCAAGGCTTGACCCCAAATGGCCTAGCCTTAAATTTGGCCTCTACAAAAATTGTTGGCCTCTATTTTGTTTTCATATTTATTTACATATTTGATAATTTTATTGAATTTTACTGATTTAAGTGCAATACACATGAAACATCACACTAGATGGCTTTTAGTCTCTTATAGTGATAATTCTATTGAAACATATTTAAGACAACAGGTTCATATATGAGTCATTGATTCTAATAGACTTTGATCAAGTCTGCTTTTAAACTTTAAAGTAATTTAAGAATATAATACTGCCATTGTATTACCATGTTTTTTTTCCAATGTACATTGTATTTAAACTCAGACTGCTCTCAATATCTGCCAATACCTATATTAAATACTTGTTTGAGAAAAAAAAATTGCAGAGACCATTTGTTTTATTCCAACCAACATTAAAGGACACAAAACGTTTTTCGTTGTTCAAATTTAGATATTGAAGTTCCTAAATTGTTTCCTAAATATACAAACAACATACATGCATGAAACTCTACTCTAATTAAAAGGTAATGATAAATGGCATCGCTGAATCAAGTTATTGGAGGATGCAATGTTGCAGTCATTCAAAAATGACATTATATTAAACCGAATGCTGTTTACCTGACAGATGCATTTTGTCTAAAATAAACTTAATAACTAATCAGATCTATAATGAATCGTCATGTACACTGCAATACTGTAAAGAACGCCCCTTCCCGACTTTCTGTATGCAAGATGCATCATGGTGATGATGACTTCGTTTTTTTTTTACTTTTTCACCTCCAAAACATATACATGTATATACGAGACATACTGTAAACGTAATACATTTGACTGTGTATTCTATCTAGCGCTTTAGTTGGAATGCCAACTTGTTCAAAAACTAATTTCCGCCAAATATCGTACACGCTAAATATAATACGTTTAAAGTATCTCCTAGATTAAATGACACAATCATATTGGAAAACTTTTGACTATAATAATATTTATACTGTACAGTCCTTATGTAGTGAAAGTAAATTGAGAAATATATGTGAGACACGTGATGTGTCCCTGTTTTACATACTTGAAAGAGGATAAAGAAATAAAAAACAAACCATTACAGTTCAAAACAAAATAGAAAAAAGAAAAAAAAAGCACAATAAAGAAACAATTTACCATATATACTACAGTACTACAGCTTATCACATATTTTTGCCAATAGCTTTCATACTCATTATATCTACAGTTTTTTATTAGTACATATTTTTAGGTCAAAAGCCATTTTATTATAACATTATTTAATTCATGTATATTTGGATTTGTGTTACTTTTATATTTACAAGAAAAAAATATATTGCTTTACAATAAGAACTACCAAGTTAAAAAAAATATAAATGTGTCTATTTTTATATTTTCTAAAGAGAACTGATTGTTTATCAAGTGTAAATAACAAAGGAAACGGACAAATGAAAATGAATTTTGAACAAATGGAAATGAATTTTGAATAAAATGGAATGAAAATACGCCTCGAGGTATTCTCATTTTCTACCCCTCTTGGAAATTTCAGGAAAATCTACTCAGTCATCTCTGAGAAACTCTGTTGACAAAAAAGGGGGAAAACAAGAAAAACTAAAAAAAAATTACAATCACTGTAAGGTCTTCCGTTAAAAACGGACAACCTTAAAGAGAAAGAAAGAAAAACATTACAATCACTATAAGGTCTTCTGTTGGGTACGGGATACCTTAAAAACATTACAATCACTATAATGTATTCCATTGAAAACGGAAGACCTAATAAACAGTACAACCCCTATAAGTTATTCAGTTGGAAACGGAAGACCTTAATAAACAGTACAATCCCTATAAGTAATTCCGTTGGAAACGGAAAACCTTAATAAACAGACAAGCCCTATAAATTATTTCGTTGGAAACGGAAGACTTCAATAAACAAAGACCTAAAGATACCATTATGTACTCCTTCTTGATAAAACACGATCCATAAAACTAGTTCTTTAGTTTATAGATAATATAATACTGATGCATGTACGTCCTTGAGTTAAATGACGAGAAAAGCCCTGTTTGTAGCACTTTTCATTCCGCTTCCATTAATCAGCCAGTCTCCGAGGCAATCCCGCAAATATCACGCAGTTGTTTTAAAAATCTACATATTCAAGGTTTTTATGCGCTTATTTACTTGTGTATAAAGACAATCATGTGAAAGTGTGTATGCATTCGCTTCTGTTGTTTGATCACAGCACCATCTGCTTTTTTTTATTCAAAAGTTTGTTCAATCAGTTTATTAAAAAATGTTTAAAATATGGATTAATTAATAGGGGTACTAGTGTTTCAGTTAACATCATAATTTACTTTTTCATGTAAATTTAAGAAAATGTTTGTTGAAATATTAGATCATTCTTGTTTAAACGCTTTACGTAAAATGATTAGAATATACTGTGTCTACATATATAATTTTCTTATTCTTTATTTGCGCAAGATATACATCTTATTGCTTTATTAACAACAGTGTTATTTCATTCAGTTTTTTACAATTTTGTATCATTAGAGGGTGCGACTGCAACGCTAAATGATATAAAGTTTGTATCATTAGCGGTTGAGGGTGTCGATATTTG
>WFKH01003881.1:9221368-9258640 GCA_016163765.1 Magallana hongkongensis | reverse complement strand
AATGATATAAAGTTTGTATCATTAGCGGTTGAGGGTGTCGATATTTGCTTGTTTCATTAAGCGTTAAGGCTGCTGTGCATTTTTAACGCTTAATGATACAATTCTATCATTAAGCGGCGATTTATCATTAACGGTTAAAGATGTCAACTGTTAATGCAAGAATTTATAGCATCAAGCGTTGCAATTGCAACGCTTAATGCAATTTATATCATTAAGCGGCGTTGTATCATTAACGGTTGTTACACTGCATCTCATTGTAGACCCCGGTCGCACTACATCCAACACAGTAGATAAGTGATAGTAGATCCAAGAAAGAAACAACGTAAAATCGTTTTCCAGTTTTTACAAAAACACTCCGTTTTCTAAAGTCCATGCTGTCACTGCACGATCTGCTACAGTGTGTGGTTTGCGCTTGTGCAATATTATAATAGTACGACACAGGAGAACGTTCTACAATGATCGAGGGTTTTTGAAATATGTGTGCCTCGATTTCAGTCTGTTTTGTTTCGTCTTTCAGTGGCTATTCCTTACCAGTTGTCATATCAGTTTTGTTCAAAACGCGTTTTTTTTTAAATCGTTCCGTCCAATGTAACGTGTTCGGGTCAATGAAATACCAGAATGCGGTGAAGCATGAATAGTACTTCCGGCCTTATATAGGGGATGTGAAGCGATAAGCGTAACAATAGAAATCGGCAACTAATATGGCAGTAGTCGGAGAAAAAGGGAAATAATGCGTATTTATGAATTCATGTCAGCTTTAAACTGAGATTCTCTGGATATTCGGGGTAATGCCATCCATTACCATTTTAAACAATAAAAACAGATTTTTAAAAAATCTATAATAAACAAAAATCATACAATCAAACGTAGTTCCAACGTGGGAGACAATATTGTTACTTGTCTGCCTGAATGAGGTATTAAAAATCACAGGTTTCACCAGATAACTTGCTGAGGTGTTTGATTATAATGATAATTGTTTATTAATATATATAAATATTCCTTATCCCTTTCCTAGCGATTATTGATTCAAAACACAAATAATTACACTGTTATGGGTCCTAGAAGATTTATATACATTGGTCGCTTCGAAGCGCCCTGTCGCTTCTCTCCAGTCTCTTCTCTCGGTCACTTTGAGAAGCTCTGTCGCTTTTCTTGGTCACTTATAAGCGACTCGTCGCTTCTATTGGTCGCTTCAAAGCGACCCCACGAAGCACTCTTGAAAACCGTAAAACCGTAAAAAGGTCTAATTGCTGACTTCATTTGTACGTCTCTCTCTAGCAAATCCGGGTGTTGGTGACTTCAGAAAGTGACTCGGGTCTCACCACCCATTTTTATTCACCATTTATGTTACACTGTTTTTAACTGAATTTGATATAATCACCTTTGCTTCAACAACGAATGTCATATATTAAAATGTTCAACTAATTTTGCTTGAAAGATTGCAGAAGACACAATAACTGCACAACAATTATGATTTTAAGTTTGAGTTTACACAAAAAGGGTTTTTGGTATTTTACTTTCTATTCATTGCGTGTATGATGTCGAACACATTACTTATCATTCTGATTTTTTCGTTATATACTAGATGGCTTTTCAATAAAAATGATTTAGATGTAGTTCATTCTGGCGCCAAAGGTGTTTTTGAACCGAATTGCCAGGCCCTTCATTTAAGGTAATTTTGATTAGAAGAGCAAAAAAAAAAAAACCACTCAAAAATATTTAATGTTGTCAATGACCGAATCATCATTTGCAATTTTAAAGGCGCTGATTAAATGGTTTGGACATATCATTTAAAACTTACATATTGAGTATATTCAATCATTTCATAACATGCATAATGTTCAAAGAGTACGACGTACTGACAGAGTGCACGTTCGCTGTAAAAGTTTAAGTAAATACCGTTTTCAATTATTGTTATTTACCTTTGTCCAATTAATTTTAGAATACTTGAATTGCATTACAAACAAGCCATAAAATATAAATTGAAGATTATTTTTACATCAAAAGGAAGACCACATTAAATGTAACAGGTTTAATTGTTTTCAAATGAGAATTTTTCAGTGTTTGGAGGGTCTTCAAGATACCGGGTTTCTTTGTCGATTACAATTTGTAAATATCGTATTTGTATAAAATTTACTAAAGAATTCATTTTGATATATAAGATGTTCAACATATGCCAAACTTGTTATCATAATATTTTTTTTTTTAAGTTTTTCCCAATGCTCTATAGTTAGTTGATGTTTATAGCTAGAGTAATTCATTGCAAAGAAAAGAATAACTTTTTCAGTAACCATTCTTAATGTCCATCCTGATAAATTGCAGTATGATTTGAATCAAACTGCAACATAATCGATTTGATACCTATGTTTAACAAGGTTTAACATACGATATTGTACATATCATTAATGATATCGACGATATCGTTTTTATAAAGGCCTAATCGAAATCGATTCTAATTTCTTATCTTACGCATGTAGTTTATACAGCGATATCGCCGTCTTTTACTAAATCAGAAGAATATCGAACGCCGGATTATTTATCAACGTTCCAATAGTTCACTTACTTCACTTACATTAGTTTTGTCAGGAAATAAAAGAGAAATTTTAAAATTCACGAGGTGTGCTTTCCGCGATTTTACGCGGATATTAATTTCTCGCGTTTAATTTGGAATTTATAGCAATCTAATATGCTTATGTTCTAGTATGAATCAAGACATATTATTCCATGACTAACCATGATGAAGGTGACAATTTCGACGATATCGTTAAAATGATGACAATATCGATATCGATCATTTTCGTTTACATCAAAGTTTGATGTAAAAATCAACGATATTGATTCCAATATGGAAGACATTCACACACCAACTTTCATTTCCATATTAACAATATCCTGCACATTATACCAATATTGTCATCAAAGTTGATCATAATCTGTTGAATTCAATTAAAATTAGCAATGTTGATTCTGTATTCATGTGATATAAGGGACCAATCCTTTTGTTCATTTTGACGATTTACGTGCAGTACATACTACATTACTTATGGCACATGTCCATGAGGAGCATAATCTTTTACCTTAAATTATGATGATATTTCAACGATATTGATTGATATTGATATTGAAATAGACGATTTCTCAACCAACTATGAAATGGATATCGCCCGGGATCGTACATAAACGAAATCACAAATACGATATTGACCCTGATTAGTTGTTTCAGTAAAACTGCATAAAATATTTTTATATCGATTTGATATCTTTATAGACATTAAAAGACCAATTTATGAAATGATTACTAAAACATGTGTATCCTTAGTCCTTTGAGAGAATTTGTATTTGGATGAATGGGTTTTTGGTTTGTTTTTTGGGGTTTTTTTTTTTGGTTTTTGTTTTTTGTTTTTTTTGGGGGGTTTTTTTTTGGGGGGGGGGGGGTATATTGTTATGTGTACTCTTAACCAATGATTACATGAATATTACTATGCATACAATACTTTAAATTTATAGATTACAAACACTTCCATGAGAAAAGTTTTCGGGAAGTAATATATACATGTACTTAAGTGTCATACCGGCATACACCATTGTATATTAAGTATCTTTTTATTCTTCTAATATGTCTAAACTTCAATCATCCAAAATTTTTAAAATACTACCTATTACTTATATGAAAATACCTGGTGTTACTTCTTCGATTGCTCTTGTAGATATTTGCGAAAAAGTAGTCAGTTTCAGATCAGAAAAAAACACAAAAATGTGCTTATTTTTTTCTGTAACTTGATAAATGACATTATCGTTTTATAAGTTTGAATTACAATATGTCTCGTATCTAAGATACCTTCGTAAATATGTATTCTAGGGATGTTTTGTGCACAAAAACTTTGGATTCACCGCTTCTTTCAATCGATCGTTGTCACGATCTAGAAATTAGAATTTCATTTGATTTGGTTAAAAATTCATTGTACACATAACGATCGACAATACCGGAATACTTCAAGCTTACTAAAAAACTAAAATACAGACAGAAAACAAAATAAATATACGTAACCAGTATTTTATAACTTCCTTGCAAACATTTTGTTAAAGGTATAGATAGATTAAATTTCAATTTCATATAGATTAAAACTAATAGCATTAAAAACCCCACAATGATCTTTGATTTTAAAGAAATCGTGACAATGCCCCTTTAAATTATTGTAAAACAGCTGATATAATAAATGTTTATCTCTTCCCTATACCAAATCTGGCTTTAGAATCGCCCATAAGTGCAAAAAATCTTAATTAAAGTTTGTAAAAACATTGTAGATTTCCAACCAGTACACAGCAAATCAAATCGTAAAAAGAAATAGGTGATAGCTTAAGGAAAACGTTAAAGATAGACATCAATATTTGTAAAAACACAACAGATGCATCATTTATGTTTTTGATTTAAAAATATTGATCTGGGAAAAGTCTAGTAGAGTTACATTAATTTACAAACATTTAATTAAGGGAACAAAGAAATTTCACAATAATTGTATTTAAACGAGAATGATATTTCTAAGAAAAAGGATTGTCGAAAAAAAATTGTAAACCAACTTTTATTCGCGTGCGAGAAATTTTCGCGAGATTCTTGAGAGCCTTGTCGTCCCTAATATTTCTCGCCGCGATTCGGTTTTTAAATGCCACCGTTATATTATTTAAATTATTTCCATCCATGTTACATCTTGTTCGCAAAAATTAGTAGCCGCGAACCAGTATATTTTCATTTAATCACGAAATAAAGTCGTCGCGAACAAAAGTTGGTTTACAGTAAAGTAAAACTCTAATATAGCGAACACGGATATAGCCAATTTATGGCTATAACAAATTCTTATTCATGCTGGCAAAGTTCTTACATAAACCTATAGAAAATTGTCGCATATTACAAACACAGCTATAACGAATTTACGACTATAGCGAAGTTGTTTTAAGACCTCCATTGGCAAACTTTTAACGTATTTTATCATTCATAATATAACTGTTCTCAATTCTTCAAATTTCATTGAAGAAACATGAATTTTTTAAACGATGTATATATAAAATACTAATATTCAAATATTATACAGAAAGTTTTAAAAATTTGAAGTGAACATGTTATATTGACATTTTTTTGTTAATGACGCCGACATTGATTTTGAAACTTACGATAAATTGAAGTTCTATCAGCTGATTATTAAATAGCGAATTCGCTCTAAACGTAGAACGAATAACAGCTAAAACGAAGTTTTTTTTACGGTCCCTTAAAAAACCGCTATAAACGAGTTTTGCTGTACATGTATGACATCCTTTACATGATCTCATGGAATTATATACATGTAATACAGGGAAATAAAACAAGGAAATGATACACGATAAAAACTTCGACGAATTTACCTAGAGAGAAAACATTTTATTACAAACAACTGTCCGTTTGTCAGGGATAATCAGGAAAATGGATAACGTTACTTACTTCAAATTTCAATATCTAAACAGATTTTCTGACATCACTCTGAGCAACACTATTCTGATGATTATCGGTGCTTTTATTGGAGTCCTTGGAAACGCAACAATCATATTCTTTTACTTCTTTCGGATTAAGGAAAGAGGCGAGCGCTACTTTATACCTCTTCTTGGAATTGTGGATCTTCTAGGATGCCTTACAAGTTCACCATATTACATAATGGATAATGAATATATGTATAATTACCTAAGTACTGCTGTTTGTCGTATCTTAATGTTTCTACAGATTTGTATTCCGGGAATATCAGGACATACGCTTCTTGTCATATCAATCCAAAGGTACCTTCTAGTTTGCAAACCATTTAGACCAAAAATAACAGATTTCTGGAAACGTCTTTTGTTTGGAGCTGTGTGTTTGATGTCTTTCGCCTATTCCGCTCCACTGCTGACCACTGCAGGGGTCTTTACGGACGAAGTTACCTTCAGGAACCACAATTTTACTAAGAAAGTGTGCAAATTTTTTGGTAAAACATCCCTGTCAATTGCTATTTATCTAACGATCTTGTTTCTGATAATGGTTGCCAACCTAATCATCACAGCTAGTATGTACATTCCTGTTCTAAAACAGGTTGGGATTTCATTCCGTTCTAGAGCAATGAAATATCAAATTCACAAGGACAGCAATGTTTCTTTTCCAACAGAAAAAAATCAAGCAACTTGGACATCTAATACAACCATTGATGACATTGAGAAACCAAGCATTTCTAAAGACCCAAAGGAAAAAGAAATAAAAGCTAAAGTTCAAAACTCTCCTAAAATGGCTAGATTTGAAATTTCCGATAAGTCAAACAAGCAAAGCGAAAGTGCAGATTTCCGAAATGATGTCGCAGAACATATTGCAAGTAACTTTTCTGATAATGTACAAGATCACACAAAACGTGCAAGAGACTACAAACATCAAGAGACAAAAGTCGCTTCCGCTCAGAGACGGGTTTCTATCATGTTTTTCTTACTTATTGTGGTGTACGTGTTGTCGTATGTTCCCGCACTAATTGGCCTTATTCTTTTATATACGCTAGAAGACTTCACTTCTGACACCTTGAGCAGTACTGAGATGGGTGTCCGGATCTATCTGATACGATTGGTCTTTCTGAATCACATCATTAATCCTTTCATTTATGGCTGCTTTGACACAGAGTTCAAGAAGCAGTTGTGTAGATGCTGTTTGAAAAAATGACTTTTTACAATTTAATAAACAAATTCGTCTATATTTCTGTTCACAACAATCAATTAAATTCACTGTGAATGGTATCAAATTTAAATAAATAATGTAATGGATTTTAATCCTGCAAGATTTTATAATAGATCACTAGAAAGACTGTACATGCTGTATTATGCATTTCTTTCAGTTCTAACGAGAGCTTTAAAAATAAAGTTGAAGTTGATAGTTGAAATCATAATAGTACAATTATGTTAAGAATAATCACCCCAGTGACGTCATAATGTAGAAATAACGTCATTTAGATTGTCTTATTTTGATAAATTAATGTTTTGGAGCAAATTATGGTTGTTTTTCGACGGTTTTTTGACTGGGAAACATCGAGCGCATGCTTGCTCAAGTACCATTTAAACTATGATGTGTATCATTATGTGACAAAAACATATGTAAAAATCGTACTTGAGCAGACCTGAGCTCTATTCTTCCAAAGGCAAAATAGGAAAGAATATGAAAGAGAAAAATGACATATTTTTAATTTTTTGCGAACTTACGAGAATTATCCCATTTTAGTGACGTCATAGATTAACAGCTTTTAGACATTGATGTCTAATATCAAGAATAATGTTAGACATCCTCTGTATATGATGTTTAATAAGGATTTGATTCCGATACCAAACCATTTAAACATTTGTTAAAATGGGGAGGGGGGGGCAAATATTTGACAAGATCCAATTTATTCCTTTGTTTTTAATTTTCTGGGTATTTTTGTTTATTTTTTAAAACTTAAATTAAAGTAATATATTGATTTCAACTTCAAAATACAGAATAAAATTCTATTATTGAGAAGATCATAGTATATTGTAAAACCTGTGTACATATGTATGTGTAATAATTAAATGATATTCAATAATGTATCACATTACAATATTAAGCTATCATATCATACAATATTGATTATATATTAAATGTATCATTCAACTATTAATTAATATCGTGTTTTATTGTATCATATAATACAATATCATATATTATTCGATCACAGGAAATGTTATAGATTTTTGGTTTATTTGAATAGTTTTTTTCAGTGATGTACTATTACAAGTAATAATCAATAAGTTTTTTCCTCTAACCATGCCAAGTTTAATACGATGTATAGTCATTTTACTTTCCTTCTGCCATATAAAGAAAGAATATATGTGTATAATGCTTATATTTTGATAAGTTTAGCTCTGAATCTGTGAACAACTTTTTTATCGTATAAAACAATAAACCAACTCATGTGAAGTACTTTAGTTTTCTTTTTAATTTTAAAAGATAAATAGGACCCTAAAACTAGAATTGAAAATCAAAATCATCCCTCTTTTTCTTGTCTTCTTCTGGAGATAGCACATCAACTTGGAATATATAATGTAGATAGCCATTTTAGTGGTGAAACTAATCTTTAACCTGGCAAAAACGTGATAAACTAACTTCTATTTATGGATGCGATGTAAAATTAGTAGTTGGACGAGCGTAGCATATTCTTAAGTATAACGTGGTGATATATACACTACCAGATTAAATGAATGAGAACTTATATTCTTGGTCTTATCAAAATACTTAAAACTTAAGGTTTATGCCACATGCGCAGTGAAAATGTGCTTCAATTTGAAAGTAGTTATTTTGTCAAAGTATCGTCTTCCTATATAAAAAGGCGTGACAACATGATTAAAAATAATTCACGTCTGACTCATAGACTGATGATATGAACTCTTATTCGCAGCTCTGTCGCCATGCATAAAATAAATTGTCAGTGGTTGAATCAGAAACTGCTTTAGTCATATATACTGTAAAGTCTTAAACACTTAATGAACGGGTGGGAAAGGGCTCAATTATTACAAAAATACAGTATTTTCTAAATAACAAGCGGCGCAAACGAATGAAAAAAGTGAACTCGTCTGTTTAAATTTTGCTAAATATCAATTTCTTAAACATGAAATGTTTGACATTTAGGCAGAATACATTCCTGATTTACAATTACATTTTTTGAAGTTGGATGTTTTATAGATGTAATGTGGATATTTCAGAAAATCTTTAATATCATTGTTGATACAATGTACTTACGTATATATTTAAATTTATCGATTCAAACAACAAGAAAACACAGTATCAACGATCAATATGCAATATTTTGAATTTGAGGGAAAACAAATCTTTGATCGTTGGAAATTCACTTTAAGTATTCATTTCAAGAAACTGGTTTATTGGGGTTTTTTCAGTATTAATCGGATTATTTCTATTCTTAAAAAAGAAACACTTTGGAAACTGCCTAGCTGTATGTAAACATGGACTTCATTGGGTTAAGAAGTTAAAATTGAATGGATCATTATATATAATATCAACGGAAAGATATTCGATTGAAAACACAACCAAAAAAATCAATCTATTGTTGTTTGTAAATTGATCAATAAGGTAATTTTTCGGATTTGTTAACGTTATGCCTGAAACACAATAATGTGTTTACAATTTTTGTAAACCAAGAAGCGCTTTATGATAAAGGGTACATGTAGACTGTTCCATCTTTGCTTGAACAAGTAAATTTTTGGGTAAAAAAGTATATTTATTTCTTACAACTAGATATTTTAACGTAATGAACACAGCAGACAATTAGATGAGTTTTCCTCTAAAATACTATCATGTCGCACAGAGTTCATATGCATAGTCAAAATGATAAGGAAATTATCTATCTTGTTGCCAATTGCATTTATGATGTAAACACTTTCACAAGATATATATTAAAAATGTTCTTTTTGTTCAAATTCCACGCGTCATACTTGAACTGAAACTTTCGTTTGGAAAATGGTTATTTTTAAATGCTTAAATTAACCTTTATTCACTAAAAGCATATCAAAACGATCTTTGGTCTTTATTTTTTAAAAATAAGTGGACAAATGCAGAAAAGTTTTATTTGATATACAGTACTCAAAATGTAAATTAAGTAAATAATACCGTCGGACTTGCGTTCTCTTGAAGTTATTATCAGACACTTTGTGCACATTACGCACATGTTAAGGTGAGGAAGTCTTTCGCAATCAGTAGTATGTCTAACATGATTTGTTCTTTGGTTAAAACTGCTTAGTCCAATATTTTACCGTTTAGGTATTAAATATAGTTTTAAAACAAATAAAATCTCGTGGAAAAAAAAGAAATTATATTCATTTACCAAAACAGAACCCGTCTCTTTCCAAAATAGAAATATTGGGCACACTCATTATATAAAATCCACAATGTCCTTGTTTTTCTATTTCAAATTCGTGTGAAAACTTGGAAAACATTATGATTTGTGAAAAATAATTATCAACTGACACGGCTCAAGGTTAAAAAAAAATGCAGTTATCAAATTGAAAAGGTTTGGTTTAACTTCTCAGTGATATCATAATCGCTTTGACTTGTGTAAAACATGGCATGTGAGGTAACAACTACCACTCAGGCGTCACACAACAAAGTCGGTCTCGTATGGAATCCGGATAGAGCCATGCAGTTCACTATCGCACCTTCGCACCATCAAGGTTGGGGTCGATAGTGCGATGGCGTCATCGCGTTATTGCCATCGTACCATCGCGTCATCGCGCTATCGCTTTATCTCGCTATCGCACCATCGTGCCATCGCACCATCGTCATCGCATTGTCGCGCCATCACATCATCGTTATCGCGCTATCGCACTATCCCTTAATCGTCATTGCATCATCGCGCCATCGTCATCGCATTATCGCGTCATCGCACTATCGAACCCAACCTCGATGGTACGATGGTGCGATAGTGAACTGCATGGACCTATCCGGATTCCATAGTCTCGCCTTTCTTAGAATACACTGTTTAATTTTTGCTTCTAAACCGAAATCATGTCTTCTGCATGTTCACATTAAAATAAAGATTGACGAGGTGTGAAACGACGTTAGCATGCAATGTTTTGCTGTTCACTGTTTGCTTGATTTATTGATATAAAGAGCAGTCGTGTTCGATATCATTCAATGAATGTATTGTATTAAAATCATTTCTTGTCTCATTTCAAATATGAATGTTAAAAATTTAGACTCTCTTCTTGTCGTTAGGCCATTGAAACTAAAAGATGAAATAAAACTCACTGAGCAACCAAAGATCTGTTTTATTCAAAGGTTTTGTTGAAGACAAATTTTGTTTTATTTTAGTGTGTCAAGTTTATACGGAATATACTGTAGAAGATAGATATAAAAAGTATTTTTGAGAAGCCATCAATGTATATACTGCTGCAATTGTTAATCATAGAGAACTTCAGAGGTATGTGTAACATCGGCAAATATACTTAATATAGCATGAAATAAAAAGGTAGTATGTGTTATTAATTTTTGATGTTGTTGGTTTTTTTTCTAACATGTCATAGCTTTTTAATGTATGTACTAGTGTCCTTGTAAACAACCCCGTTCTGTAATATACTGTGTTTAAAACCTGTATCTGCATACACTGATAACCTGCAAAGCATAAAGTATTCGAAAATGAATCAATGAACTCACATACATAACCCAATCATCTCTCTTTGTTTCATAAAATAAGTAATAATATTAACAAAATCATACTGTCGTGTAAAATGTTTTCAAATAGCCCATTTTCTACAGAAATGTTTTTTTTTTAAATCATCATAAGCAGATTATCCCAAAAATGTATTGTATTACAACATGTTTTTCTATATTGTTTGATCTCGTTCAACTTGAAAAAACATGGGGTTTTTTCCAATTGATTTTCAGTAGGGGATTTGAAAATATTCTGTACACTACATTTAAATAGTTGGAAAAATTACATTACGATAAAAGCTGGAACAAAAAGGTAGATCATAACAAGTAAAAAGGACAAGGAACCAATAACGTAATAAAATTATAGTAAAAACTTACGTTTTATAAAGTAATTAAGGTAAACTTCGGATGACAGTCAAATGCCCTTTGCCAGCGAAAGTTGTTTTACCGCTAGGTAAATTTCGTTTGAGTGTTAAGCTAAACTTTTACAGGTATTCTTGCTTTCGGGTTTTGAAGTCGATTGACATGCTTAACAATGCAAATCTTAATGAACATCAAATACTTAATTATTGTATGGGAAATAATGAAATAATTAAAATTAACCTTTTTTCATGAAACTCTAACATGCATTCAATGATAATCCAATGAAAAACAATATCATACAATATGAATTTGTTGTGAATAGAATGGAGAGCGATTTTAATTGAACACATTTTTTTAATCCTACATCAATGTTTAGGTAGTTTGATTTTTCTCTAATTGCGCAAACGTGTAAGACTAGAGTAGGTGGTAAAAAAAAATAGAGATGTTATAATTTATTCTACATTTAAAGATGACCTTCGAACCAACCAACGGTCAATGTCAATATCTGAATAATTTTTCGTAGTTATTAGTGAAGTGATCCTTGCTAATTTGAATCAAGCATAATATTGTCTGATTTCGTGAAATAGGCATGATGCTGAACATATATTTCATGATAAATATATATGTGGCACTCGTGGTATTTTATCAGTCCCGGGAAACCAGGATATCTCATCATATACATTCATTTTAATATATCACATTCACTGAGTATTTTCTCCTCTATTTTTTAAGCAAACCAATTGTAATTTAGAGGGCTATAGATACTGACAGTATTTATCGCGGGTTATGTATTTTTTCTGCATTGTCGCTACCTTCATACCCCGCATAAATTACCAAAGAAAGCATTTTATTGTTTATATTAATCCAGCGATAACTCCGAAAACAAAGTAAATATATTTGAAAAATTAGTTTTATTTGCAGTGGTGCATTTGCTTTTTTGTAAACTCAAGGAGTCCTGAAAAACTGATATACAGAAACCAATATGTTAAAACAAAGAAATTTTATGACACAATAAAATGTCTTCTAAAATATTTGCCATAATTATTTTTTCAGGGAAATAAAGGTTGAAATTTAAAGAACAATTAAAAAAGAAACCAAGCAAGCAACACAAAAAAGTGTTGAAGAATTTGGTATTTTTTTTTAAATATGCAACTTCCAAAACGATGCAAAACATCTTGCAATTGATGCTGCAATACGTCATCCACAACCTGCAAACAAGCAACAGAAATTCAAATATCATACGCTTTGTTAATACAAAGAAAAGTTTCGACTCTACAGCAGGCGTACATTCAAATATTGCTATGACTGCAATTAAAAATCGCTAAAGTAAAATATACCAATGTAAGACCTTGAACCTCTCTCTCTCTCTCTCTCTCTCTCTCTCTCTCTCTCTCTCTCTCCGAATGTGTGTAAATGTACATGTAGAAAAAATTACTTGTTAAAGCGTGTTTCGTAAATACTTTCTATGAAAAAGCAATATACTGATACTTGAGAGGACGTAACTAAGTTTTTTCACTTGTTTACAATAAATTCTAAGAAAAAAATGGTTGGTAGATCTAAAAAGGTATACATCAATGACACGTGAAATGTTTATTTACATCAAGGATATAGATATTAAAGGAAAATATATGCCAAACAAAGAAAAAGGAAATAATATGTGATCAACACCTGATTAAAAAAGAAAAACCCGTTCACGGAGCCCGTTTGTCAGAAAAATTCCCAGAAGATGGACAACGATACAAACTATCAGTTACAATATATCAACAGATTTTCAGACATTGCTTTCGGCAGCACCATTCTCATCTTAATCGGTGCCGTAATTGGAGTCATAGGAAACACAACCATCATATATTTCTACTTCTTCCGGATTAAGGAGAGAGGCGAGCGATACTTCATTCCTCTGCTTGGTGTAGTAGATCTACTAGGATGCCTAACCAGTCCACCCTATTACATCATGGATAATGAGTACATGTATAACTACCCCAGTACTGTTGCTTGTCGAATTTTTGTCAGATTTGTATTCCGGGAATATCGGCACATACTCTCCTCCTAATATCAATTCAGAGGTACCTTCTTGTCTGCAAACCGTTTGGACGGAAAATGACGCATTTCTGGAAAAAGATTTTATTCGGAGTCGTATGCTTTATCTCATTTGTATATGCAGTACCACTACTTTACACTTCTGGAGTCGTAAGTAACAATGTTTCTTACATAAATCACAAAGTTACAACAGAAGTGTGTAAATTTTCCAGCGAACAGTCACTCTTAATGACTATTTATACAACTCTGTTGATCCTGATAATGGTGGCGAATATCGTAATTACTGCTGGACTCTATGTCCCTGTTTTAAAACAGGTTAGAATTTCATTCCGCTCCAGAACAGTCAAATACGAGATTCACAGAGATAGCCATGCAGCTTCAACGACCGAAACATCGCAAGCAACAGGGACTTCTGATATAGAAACTGATGATATTGATAGGCCAAGTAATTCTATTGAGCTACAGGCAACAGACGTAAAAGCTGAAAAACCAAACTCACCAAAAAAAAGTTAGATTCGAAATTTCTGATAAATCTAACGATGATACAGAAGCTTCAAATGACCATAATAATGATGCACGAAATGCCTCATGTAATATTGTTTGTACTTTTCCTGATAATGCTACAAATGCACCAAAGCCTGCCAAAACAGACAAAAGTGGAAAATCCAAAACCAAATCCGCACAAAAACGGGTTTCTATTATGTTTTTCTACCTTATTTTGGCGTATGTGTTGTTTTATATACCCCCACTCATCATTCTTATTCTAATATACACACAAGACGGCTTTTCGCTTGAAACCAGAGATAGGACAGAGATGGCGATTTGGTTCTATCTGACACGACTGGTCTTTCTGAATCACATTGTCAATCCTTTCATTTATGGCTATTTTGATACCAAGTTCAAAACTCAGCTGCGTAAATATTTTCTAAGAAAAAAATGATTTGTACTCTTAAGGTAATGAAGGTAACATATTTTGTTTATTATGTTTACATATATCTATAATACCGATATGTCCAAAAGCCTATGACTTTCTATTTGTGTATAAATAAAACTGCCTGCATATCATACCATATTATACCCAAACAAAAATATTTATAAACATTGTTCATGCTTACTTCTTATCAGAAATAAACAGCAAGTTAAATTGTTCACTGGGATATGAACTTGCTTTGTCACTTCTGTAAAGCTTGAGGGGTTATCAGGAGATTTGATCAAGTATATATCTCAGTGAACTTTTTAACATTACTGCTAATTTCTTATATTTACGTATGAGAATAAAATCGTCCAGATTTATAAACTTAACTGTGTTTTTATGTTAATAATAATGCATCAGTCAAACTATATGCTCGGGCGGTTATCATTGTGACGTTAAAAACGACCTCTTGACCCGTGAAATAGTTCACACGGAAATGAACGTGTTTTACTTTAAATATGTATATAATCAGACATACTTGCAAACGAAAATATTTTAAGATATATATAGGTAATAAAACTTAGAAATAGACAAGTTAAACATAGAAATCAATGAATACAATGATAGAACACAATGTCAGAAATCATCAAAAACGGGACTTAATTTATTTTGTGAAAATGGATTTAACAACAAATTGGAGTAGTTATGAAGTTATTGATTACAAGAGTACGTAAATAAGACAAGACGAAATGTTTTACCTAGATCTAAAATAAAAGAAAACAAACAATATTTTTAGTTTTCCTTCTAAATTAGATTAAATAAATTGATAAAGTAATTACAAAATCAAATTTTACAATCCAGTTCTTCTCTTAATTTTGGTGTTGTGGGTCACTGAAGTTTTAAAAAACTCAAAGACAAGTAAATTAATATCTTTTATCATTAAGGCGTTCTTTAACATTCATTAGATATCTACTTAATGAGGTTTGCACCTGAGTGATGTCTATTAATGGACTGGATGTATCCTAATGACCTAGCTTGTAAGTTGGTCAGTTATCAGGAAGCTTTAATATATATTTTAATAGATCTTGATCAATGGGTTATTTATCATGAAAAACAAGCCTATATTGTCTATTCAACTCCTTCTCTATAGACAAGGAACGATTCAATATAAAAAATGAAAATATAGAAATGTGTGTCACAATAACGTTAAGAAGAAAAATACTTCCTACACAATTATTTTTTCCGTAAGTAAATATTTTCTTTACTATAAAAATAATTGCCCTTCCTTGCTTCAATTAATTGCTATATTCGAGAAAGCGATGTTTTTATCTTCATGTTATTTGTATTAAAAGACAGTCATCTGATGATTTTGATACAATAAATTCCTTTATTAGAAATTCTGTCATCAACCTTAATACTATATAGATGAATAGATGGATGTATGGATGGATGGATGGATGACTGAATGGATTAATGGATTAATAAACGGACAGACAGACAGACAAACAGATAGATAGATAGATAGATAGATAGATAGATAGATAGATAGATAGATAGATAGATAGATAGATAGATAGATAGACAGACATGTACAGTAATAAAAAGAAACCAATTTCAGCTATTGTTATCCAATAATTTTGCTTCAACTTATAATAAGTACGCATGAGGCTTTTGTTTGAAAATTGTAGTTCATATACAGTTCAAATCTTAACGAATTTTGCCTTTTCTTCCTTAACAAAACTTGTGAATTTGTATATGACATTTTATTTTATTGAAAATCATTTACTGATGTATTATTGATTAAGATAATAGTGTTTAAAACAAATGACACCAGGGGTCAGGGTCCTGAAACATTTTATACTTAAGTCAAAACTTCAGTCCATTATTAAATGCTCATTAATCATAGATTGACACTTGAAATACTAAGGTAGATAAAATATAGGGAAATAACCATGAATTATATTTCAAATTTTGTTTGCGTGCTATAATAAAACTTTGAAAATTTGGTTTTAAGTCTAAGACAGCTTTATAATCCTGGGACCAGACATTTATCATGACGGATTTTCGTTGAACGATATATTTTATAGGTAGCCATTTCTTGCCGTGGTGATGTTGTCCACCCTGATAGTGGCGAATTGGGTCGATAGTGAAAGTAGTGATTAAGTGATTATGTTCAAGTAATCTGTGAGTTGCCATGATAAGAACACATATCGTATACTTTATCCTTATTTTGTAAACCTTTTTACTTATGTCATTTTAATATTTGTACATTGTTAACTTGGTTTTTCGGAAATGTTCCATACGTATCCAGTGACAAAGAGAAAAAAGATCCTGACAGAATCGACGTAAGAGATAAATATTTCAAGGTCTATAAGACAATATTTTAATTAATTTTTAACATGCTTGAATTTTTCTTTAATTCAATGACTGAAAATGTGTAAATAAAATGTCAACAAATTCGCTAGAAAACTGAAATTTTAGTTCGTCAACCGTTGTTATTCTTCAGGTATAACTAATACTCTCCTATGGTTGATGACGTAAGTTAAACCCTTATTAATTCATTTTTTCTATCCTTACGATCGTGGCAGTGTTTAATCAATCAAAACGGTTTTGTGTGTGGCTTACATTTGTATTACTAAAAGTCAAAGAGGGTTTTCTATGAACTTATTTCCACATTTCAAAATTGAAAATGCAGAAAATACTTGATAGTAGCCGAATATTAAAGACTATGCCAAAACATTTATCGCCAGGTCTATTTCAAAATACACTCTGCTTAAGCAAAAATAAATGTATGTTTATAAGAAGCCATATCTCCACTCAAATATTATTCCGACTCTAGATATATCCTACCCGTGCAAAAACGGGAAAAACAGGGGATGTCAACGGTTTTCACCTCAAACGTGGAGTGGAGGGACGGATTTTACTTTTTCAATATGCATTCTGAAAATGTTTTAGGACAACTCAATGGTGATATATATTAAGACAGCTTGTTCCTTCGAATGTATTATAAATAATGATTTGAAGAGAAATGAAAATATAAGACTGACATCTCAAGTTTAATATATTTTTTAAATAAAAGATAGCATAAGCAACTTTATGGGTTAAATCAGTACTTTTGCTCCAAATTCACTTAACTAGGTGTAAAATATCGAATTTTGCAAGTTCAGGTTTATTATGTAATACAATTATTACATATGAATGATGATATATACCGTGCAGGAAACAATGGACTCATATCACAAAAAGTGCGTATGTCAGCTACATAAAGTTTCATTCTTTTTATACAATATTTTTCTCCAGGGTAGTGAAACCCACGTTTTTGCTGAATTAGAAACTGTTTCGTAATAAACTTTACGATTTTCTTTAATGAATATACCTTTTGTTTTCCTTTTATTGGATTAGATATGATAAACAGATCCATGTATGTTAGTCCCTTTATCTTTTTTTGAAAATTAACGAGAAATTTGTATTCAATTGCAACTGAAATGTGTCTATACTGCAAAACTCACTGGAGTATGGCAACTTTCATAGTGAGTACCTAGTTGTTTGCATAAATTTTGAGATAAATAATATTGGCAACTTTATTTTAATTAACAAAAGATAAGTGGAAAAAAAATATTGAAAGCTTACGACGTGTGAACAAAATTACCTTGAAACGCACATTGGAGCTTGTTTGAGTGGAAAACTGCAGCTCAACAGACAACGACACAGACTACCACTTCCAATATCTGAATAGATATATGATTTCGCTCTTAGCAGAACCATTTTCATCATTATCGGAGCTGTAATTGGAGTTATTGGAAACTCCCCCATCATATTTTTCTACTTCTCTTGGATTAAGGAGAGGGGCGAGCGACACTTTATAACCCTGCTTGGAAATGTGGATTAATCTGCTTTGCATACGTCACGGTCGTGATGAAAAATTTACCCAAATACTGTTTTTTTTATAAAGTCTCTTCGTTTCTACAGATTTGTTTTTCGGACTTTTAAGCACATACAATACTTGTTGTTTCAATTCAGATTTATAGCAAATGTCTAAAGCTTGAATGAAATGATTGTTGCCATAAAAATAAGGAAATTTTTACAAGAATTGACTGCTATAAACCATACACCTACATGTATGTTCGTTCATCATTTGATCTAGATCAAAATTTACAATTCCCCCTAAAAAAAAACAAAAAACCAAAAAAAAAACAAAAAAAAACCAACAAACATACAAACTAAAAAGAAAACCCCCAGAAAAAACACAGAAGAAGTAAAAACAGAACAAGAAACAAACGAAAAACTTGACTACTTTTGGGGGGAAAAGGTTAGCTTCATTATATATCCCACCTGGGTTTGTGTATGGGTATGCCTGTATGTCTGTTCGTCATACGGCACATATAATCTAACTAAAATCAATATTTACCCAGTGTGATGTTATTCATCCAGGTTAATACAATTATTCAATGAGAGGTAATGTCGCATGTATCCGTATTAGAAAAAAACATTAACGTGTGGTTACTATACATAACAATAATGCGACGCAAAGTTACATAAGTTCATCCTCATGATTTGATAAGTAAGTTTAGATGTTGAATTTTAAAACTCGAATCCTAAAAATCGTATTTTAAAGTTCAATGAAACTTATGGGCTTTCGTGGATAAGTCATTATATAAAGTAACCTTACGAAAACAAGTGATACGAACATATAAACATTTGTATGTAACAAATGATAAGGAAATATAAAAAGTAATATAACTAGTCACACATAGGTTTTCCTTCGTAGGAGGAAACGTCCGCAGAATGAATAACAATTATACTTACTATCAGTTGCAATATCTGAAGAAGTTTTCTGATATATTACTGAGCAGCAAGGTTCTTTTTTTGTTTGGTGCTGGGATTGGAGTTATTGGAAACGCAATTATCATATTTTTCTATTTATTTCGTATCAAGGAGAGAGGGGAACGATACTTTATACCTTTGCTCGGAATTGTGGATTTATTAGGCTGTTTATTCCTTGCCTCCTTCTATATCATGGATAATAATTACGTGTTCAACATCAAAAGCATTGCTGCCTGTCAAATCGGTGCTTTTTTACAAATTTGTATTCCGGCGATATCAGCACATACGCTCCTTATTATATCAATTCAAAGATATCGTCTTGTTTGTAAACCATTATGTCCAAAAATGACACTTTTTTGGAAACGTGTTTCATTTGGAATCGTGTGTTTTGTATCCGTCGCTTATTCGGCTCCCGTGTTGGCCACTGCAGACATCTCTCCGAACGAGATTTCGTACATGAACCACAATGTTACTCTAACAATGTGCAAATTTTCTTTCAAACTTTCGATTTCAATGAGGAATTATTTCATTCTCTTGCTTTTGATAATGGTGGTCAATCTAGTAACAACTGCTAGTCTCTATATTCCTATCCTCAGCCAAGTAAGTTCATTCTTTTCAAAAACAATCAAATATGAAAAATACAGAGATAGAAACGTGGGCTTACAAATAGCAACATCGCGGGAAGAAAAGAAACCAAATTTAGAAATTGATGACATTGAGATGCCAGCCGGTTTCAATGAACTACAAGTAACAGATCTTAATTTTGAATTATCCTCCTCTCTTGAAGCGGTAAGGTTTAACGAACAAGTCCAAAATGTTGTTTCAGAACATGTTGCAAGTTGTGCAGGACATATTGCAAGCAATATTGGTGATAATGTGATGAGTCATAAAAAACCTTTAGGAAACAATAAAAATTTAAAGTTTAAAGCCGGATCGGCACAGAGACGGATTTCAATTATGTTTTTCTTTCTTATTGTGGCGTACGTGCTGTCGTACATCCCCCCACTCATCATTCTTATCTTGATGTATACATCAGACGCTCTTGAGTCTAAGGAGTTGACCAAGACTGAGATGGCTGTTCGAACTTATCTATTACAACTGGTATTTCTAAATCACATTGTCAATCCATTTATCTACGGCGTTTTTGATACAGAGTTCAAAAAGCAGCTCCGAAAATGTTTTCAAAGACAAAAATCATAATATGTTACACAAAAAGGTCAAAATCTTAATTTTATGTGTTTTTGAAGTGTGTAACGCATACGTATTGAAGTTGTAAAAAATATTATTTTGTATTTTTTTTTTAATTCTCATGCGTTGATAAAAACGGCCCTGATTTATAAAAACACTTTATTAAATTTTATTTTTTGAGCATTTCAAGTCGTCGTTTAGTGAAAACTACATTGGATTGTATTACAAAGAAATCTTTAAAAATACCATAAAATTTTGAATAAGAAAGAGCCAACAAAAAGCAGTGTTAAACCTGAGTGGGCTCGACATAAAAGCGTTGTCTAACGGTAACGGTACTGCCAGGAGTGACCACAATGACGTGAATCCCCTCGAGTGGCTTACTTGATATAAAATGTGGCACAGATTCAAGACGATCTCTACGAACAAGATATATTTCATGACAAAATAACATGTCTTGTGCAAATATACGACAAAAATTCCAGCATGGTAGACACCAAACACCTTCGCTTCGAGAGGAAGTTCAACTTCTCACGTCTATTGTCATAAACCTAAACCGCAAAGTTTTCAGAATCAAAACGACATCAAGATCAATTAAAAGCAATATCTTTATTAATAACTTGGCGATAGAAGATGGTGAAAACATGTTTATCAAAATACCTGCACTAATTAAAGAACATTTGGGAGTGGTATCATAGACATCGTATGAGATGTTTTGTTACTTGACTGTGGAAATCAATGATTTTATTGACGACAAGAATTGCCGTTTATTGTGAGTGTAACCTACATCAATAGTCTCATTGGCTTGTTTTAAAATATGAATCAAGACTGAATATTCCCATTATTACTAACCATTAACAAGACGATATGACATTAATACCAATTAAAATTGTTTACATCAAAGTTTGAACTAAACATCTACGATATACATGTAGTACATACTATACTTCATGTACATGTCGACGTGGGGCATAATCTTATACACAAAATTATGATGATATTTCAAAGATTTTAATTGACAATTAATATTGAAATAGGCGATATCTTAACTGACCATGAATTCTATATCGACAGAATTGTAAACAGTATGACAATTTGTAAAACTATATTGATCCTGATTAGTTTTTTGGAAAAAAATGCATTAAAAGTTATTCAATATCCATTTGATATCGATATGCACATTAAAGGTAACTAGAACAAACTTGTATATCCTTAATGATGTCTTATCTTGAGAAAACTTGTGATTGCCTGAACTGTTTTGTGGGGGAGGGGGGATAACATCCTCTCATGGAACTATATACATCATATACAGGAAAATAAAACTTTTGGTGTACTCGGGATTTTCTTTTGGGGTCCACTGTACGCACTGAAGTGTGAAGCAGACCCATCTTTTATCTTACCATTTTACTGCCTGTAATTCCTGCCCCTTGTATATTCCAAATACACAGGTAGTGTCCTCTTTCAGGGGTATACTTCTGATCGGGGTTTACTCTCTGTGACCACTCTGGGTTTACTTTGGGTTTACTCTGGGTCCACTCTAGTAAACCCAGAGTAAACCCCGGAAGTAAACCCAGGGTTTAGTTGGGGTTTACTTTCTGTTAGGTTGGGTCTGATCGGTACTGTACATAAACAGATTTTCTGACATCACTATTCTAATGATTATCGGTGCTGTCATTGGAGTCATTGGAAACGCAACTATCATATTCTTTTACTTCTTTCTAATTAAAGAAAGAGGAGAGCACTATTTTATACGTCTGCTTAGAATTGTGGACCTAATAGGAAGCTTTATCAGCCCGTCCTATTATGTTATGTATAATAAATACATGTATAATTACCTCAGTACTGCTGCGTGTCGAATTGTAACGTTTCTACAGATTTTTATTTCGGGGATATCAGCACATAGAATCCTTATTATATTAATTCAAAGGAATCTTCTTGTCTGCAAACCAACTGGACCCAAAATGACGCATTTTTAGAGACGAGTTTATTTGGAGTCGTATGTTTAATTTCTTTCACTTATTCATCTCCACTGTTGAACACCGCCGGTGTTTCTAAGGACGTGGTAACTTACATAAACAACAACGTTACTAGAAAAAGTTTAAATTTTCCAGCCAAAGGTCATTGTCAATGACAATAAATTTCTTTATTTTGTTGTTAATAATGTTGTTCAATCTTGTCAGCAGAGCTTATCTATATGCCCCTGCTCTAAGGCAAGTTAAAATTTCATTCCGTTCAAGATCAGTCAATTATGAACAAAACAGAGATGGTAATTTTGCGTCAAAATCAGACACATCACAAACATTAGGGAAACCTGATGTGAAGATTCAAAATCCTGAGAAACTAAATAAATCAACGGATTCGAAAGCAGCAGAAATAGAAGGTTTTGTATCAAAATGTTTTAAAGATTCTAGGTCTGAAACCTTAAAACAAATTTGATGACCAGTCAAAACCTAAAAGGACCCAGGATAATGTAGCATATGATGTTACTGAGGTGGCTAATCATTCAAAACCTTAGCAAACTGACATAAAACCAAAGGTTAAAGTCAGTTCCAGAAGGAAACAGATTTCAATTATGTTTTTTCTATCTTATTGTCGCGTACTTGTCGTATTCGCCTCCTCTTATTATTGTGATTCTTGAGTATACGCTGGACGATTTCACGATTAACACCATGACCAAAAGAGAGCTGGCTTTGCATTCTTATTTCCCCCATACAGTTTTACTGATTCGCATCGTTTATTTACGGATTTTTGACACAAAATTCAAAATGCAGCTCAAAAAATGTTTAAAAAGAAAGAATAAATTATTTGTATTTCAAGGGCACAATCTTATGTGTTTGATTTTACAAATGTATGAGAACTATTTTTTATTTGTGTAAAAACCATGAAATCCGTATTATGTTACGATAAACACTTGTTGACTTGGTCTAGGGTCAACATATGATTTGTTTGAACTAAGAAATGTTGCCGAAGGTCAATGGCCAAGGGCAACACTTCTCTCCTAAGGTCAAACAAACCAAATCCCAATCAATAACTGTTTTGTTAGGCCCTTCACTACAAATGCAAGAATAAGTTTAAGTCATTCATGTCGCACACCCGTTCGGCTATTTCCGTTACGAAGATCGGACAAATATTATTTAGCTGTGACTCAGCGGTCTAATAATTTCGATATTGGACAAGCAGACCGGTCAACATCGAAGTTTTTTGATTGGTTGAATTAACATTCATTTGGTTGGCCTTTTAGTTGGGAAGAACTAAACAAAAATATTTTTTATTGTATAATAATGTTAGATATTGTACTAGACACTATGATATTTGTTTTTCCACAATGTAAGGGCATTATAATATATTTGATCACGCCCCGACCGAAATTATCACCTCATAATATTCAAAGAATGATACCTTATTACTTATATTTGTATGATTTTCAGCCATTGTACGATTAAATGTTTGAATATAAATAAGCAAACCCCGCTTGCGTCCCAACTATACGTCATTTGAATTTATTGGACTGTATAGTACAAAATCGATACGTAGTGCTATCACAGGCAAAGACACTAAAAAATGTAAATCTTTTAAAATATAATTAAGGATGTAAGTAATATTTACCAAATTCTTTGCCTAGAATTGACCCAAATATTTTTATTTGTGGTACGGTAAAATTTACAAAAGTAAGATTTTTCAATCATTTATATTTTCGTTGTTCTATTTTACTGCACAAAGATACAAATCCAGATACCAGTAAAGAAATGTAGAACTTCCTCCATTATTGATTTAAAATGTATCCATATCTCATGACCAGATATTCCACTCAATACAATGAAACTGTATTGTGCAGATAGTGTCTCTACAATAAGGAAGTTTGGTTTAGAGTTTTACAAAAATAAAAATGCTCTAGAGTTGATTGTGTCTCCATGAGGTGAACAGCTGCAGAGGAGTGTTCTATGTTCGGTAATTCTAGCATTGGAAGGTCTCGTTTAAAAGGCAGACAAACACATCGAGCGATAAAAAGTCAACCACCAATCTCTTCTAAAAATAGTAATACCATTCTGCGACTACACTAAAAGCAATAAAAATATTATAAATAAGAAATACATTGCCGTATACAACAACCCCGAATTCGCTTAATGAAAACAAAAGCAAATGTGGCAAAAGTTAGACAGGGCGAAAATGTTCCTGTTAACTGCACCTTAAAGACTTTAATTAAAAAAATTAGACATTCTCAATGCATGGCTTAAGGATGACATTTAATCAAAAGGAAAAAAATCCACTGATGATAATGAAAAACCACATATTGTATGTAATAAATATTTGATTGTATTGTTATTTTTCACTTTCAAAAAAGTAGCTCAATGACCTACTTTTTGAGTTAATGGCAATTGAATAGTTATTGAAAAATTAACAAAAACCCCTTAAAATTTTACATTTTGGTTGAGATTTTCTTAATAGTGTAAATATTAAAAATAATTTAACTTTTTAAAAACGAAATACAGTTTATCAATGGCATAGGCACTAAATAGATACAAAGCATTAAGTTTTCAGTAACAATTTTTAAAAATATTCCAGTCCGAATTTCCTCTTTCAGTTTTCAAATCCCTATCCATTTTTGATTCAATTTAACAAAAAAATTAAATGATGATAATACTAAAACTTTTATAGTATTAAACATCTTATATTGACCTTATTTTGCTGGCATAAATTTATATGAGGTCAATGATTAAAATTAAGAGATATGATGTTTTTCATAGTTTTTTGCATTTTTTAATATTTTTCCATCAGTGTCACACGATTATCTTAATGATTAAGTGAGATAACACCAACAGAAAGTATGGAAAATTATATTGACTAACAAATAAAATCTTAACTTTTCATATTATAGTACTGCCAAAAATGTTTTAGCGGAAAACAAAATCTGAAAAATGTAGTCCGAATTCCCTCTGTTTTGCTATAAGTCGATTTTTGTTCGAGCCTAATTCAATAATATAGTAAAATTATCAAATCTTATGTCAATAATAATTCATTTAATAAATACTTTTGTGTTAAGAACAAATTTTACTCATGACATTGAACTTTATAACTGTTACAATCCGAATTTGACGACTCAAACCCTGAGTAAACAACATCCTTAATGTTAATAGAGAGATCCCATTACCTTATTGTACTTCTACCCCTTGACACATGATCTCTACTGGAAGTTATGTATCTTGAAATAATCACAAGACAAAACGGTCATGGTGAAAGAATCTGTGTTTAATGTCCATCAATTCTTAAAAAAACATTTCCTTCAGTCCGAGAAACAAGCCAACGCATTTTACAGTAGCTGTTTTGCGATGTAATCTTTTGAAATAGCAGAGAACGTAAATAAATGAATAAATTATATGTTGCCTTAAAAAAAGCTCTACATATTTAATGCTCGATGTTGGTCTACTAAGAATATGATAGATTAAAAAAAAAATACTAATTGCAAATATCCCTAGATCATAACATATTGGGGTTTTTTTTATTTAAAAAAAAAAATCATCTACTCCTGAAAGGAATTGTTAGTGATATAGTATTTGTTATATTAAGTTTCAGATATTTCTATAACTGGTATCCATTTTATCATGATGCGATATACCAAAACAGATGATCAAAAGAAGTTTTATCGGTCCAAATGACCTTGAGTTACTCTTATACTGTTCCGTATTGATTCGTTCATTGTTTTATATACTATGTAAAGGAACCTATTGGAAATAAGCTTTCGAGCTTTTCATTGGTTATCATATTTATTATGTCTTTCAAATACCAAGTCTTTGAAATTATAATCATTATTAAAGCGTACAATGTACAATATGTTTGTTTTTATGTATGATGACATTATACCAAAGAAATATATCTATCTAATACAAAGAAAAATTTTTGTTATTGCCACTGGTGAACAATATAACAAACAAACTAAAATAAACCCCAATGTTTTAAATGAAGAAGTCAAGTTATTTCAAAATAATTAACATTTTTCAAAAACTAACTTTTTAGTTTGGTAGGTTCTCTATGAAGGTATTGGTACAAAAAAGTAAAAACCATGTTAGCGAGGTAACAAAGCAATAAAATTCGTTCTTTGAAGCTCTTTCACTGAAAATAAAAACAACTATTATGTAATCTATTTTAAAAAAATATAATGATTGACCCAAAAATCATATTCAATTATTTCATTTTACTCTCATATCACTACAAAAGTTGATACGGAAATACATTTAACTTTTACCAAACGAAAAGGAAGTACAATGTACTATGTAGTGAACACTTATACATTATTTACGCAAATAAAACGTTCGATAATGCACATTTGTCTGTTGTTAAATAAAGTACAGCATCATGGAAAACAATACTAACTACCTGTTGCAATATCGAAATAGTGTATTTGATATTGTCCTCTGCAATGCCGTTCTCATCATAATCGGAGCTATAATTGGGGTTATTGGTAACACAACCATAATATTTTTCTACTTCTTTCGGATTAAAGAAAGAGGCGAGCGATACTTCATACCTCTTCTTGGAATAGTGGATCTTTTAGGGTGCTTAACCTACTTACCAAATGTCACCTTTAATGATGAAATACACCAAAGTACTGCTGCTTGTAGAGTATCTTCGTTCCTTAAGATTTGTATTCCAGGAATATCAGCACATACAATTCTTGTTATTTCGATTCAAAGGTATTTTTTAGTCTGTAAGCCATTTGGACCAAAAATGACACTTTTTTGGAAACACGTTTCATTTGGAGTCATTTGTTTCATTTCTTTCGCTTATTCCGCTCCACTGTTGGCTACTGCCGGAATCTTTTCAATAGATGTTGCCTATATGAACTACAATTTTACCTTGGAAGTGTGCAAGTTTTCTGACAAGCAGTCAGCATTAAAGATTTCATATCCCTACCTTTTGTTTCTGATAATGACAGCCAATCTAGTCATTACTATTTATATGTATCTTCCTGTTCTGAAGCGGGTTAAAATTTTATTCCGTTCCAGAACAGTTAACGATAGTAAAGTTGCTTATGAGACAGAAACATACTATGCATCTTGTAAATCTAAAATTGATGATAATGAGAAATCAAGCAAATCCTTTAAGTTGAAGGGAACAGTAAAAACAATAAGGGGACCAAACTCTCGTAAAAACGTAAGGTTTGAAACTTCTGATTTATCTGACGAACGACTAGATGCTACAGATCTCCAAAGTGATGATGTAAATCGTATGACAAACAATGTTGCTGATAAGACATGTGTGACAGATCACCCAAAACCAACGATGAACAATAAAAAGCCAAAGTCGAGAGGTGGGTCTGGACAGAAACGAGTTACGATTATGTTTTTTTACCTCACTGTGACGTATGTGCTGTCGTACACACCCCCGCTCATCATTTTTATTCTTTTCTATACGATTGGCGACATCAATTCATCGTTGACCAAAACTGAGTTAATTACTCTGTTCTTTCTGGATAAACTAGTCCTTTTGAATCACATCGTCAATCCTTTCATTTACGGATTTTTTGATCCTAAGTTGAAGGAGCAGCTCCGTAAACTGTGTCAAAGAAAAATATAATTTGCAATCCTTATATGTAAATTCATGTAAATAGTCCTTTGCATCATGTACAAAAATGTTTACTTTTCATAATTATCAAGAAATCTGCTTTTTGTTTTAAATGATTCCAGAAAATGATAATTTTTGGTTCTGCTCTAATATATTTTGTTTATCTTTTTAACTATAATTGTTTTGTAATTCTAAATTTTTTAAAATTCAATTTGAATGACTTTCTAAATTGCATTTTTTAAATAAAGTTTATCATTGATTAGATTAATGTGCCTTGGTTTTTCATAAGAGTATGTGAGCAGAGAGTGTTACATGTAGTAGCTCTTTGTTTTTTTTTCCTTTACACTGTAAATAAATTTTTTTTTCATAATTCTACCTCTTTATTTCTTCAAAGTACTTTATAAACGAGGGATTTTCCATACCTTTTAAAACAAACTGTGACAAGAGCTTACATACATAGTCAAAATAATAAGGAAATTATCTCTCCTTTGCAAATTGTACACTTTGATAAGACATATTCTAGAATGTTCACTTTGTTCCAATTCCACGCGTAATACATGTAGCGATACTTTTGTTGGGTAAAAGGTTATTTTAAAAAGCTCAATTAACCATTATTCACTAACAGCATATCAAAAGGTCCATAGTCTTTATTTCCTGAAATTAATTAACAAATACAGAACATTATCATATCATATCATATACTCGAAACTTTTCAAAAAGAGTTTTGATTTTGATTTCAAGTTGAAATGAATTTCCTGTATAACAGCAATGACTGTGAACATTTGTCAAACTGAAAAGTCACAACAGAATACTAAATGCGTCGGCTTGGATTTACGTATTGAAGAACCTTTGCCTTAGTTTTTTAACATAGAATTAAATTGTGTGTTTTAATGAAATTAGATTAAGAAATCGTCGATAAGTAAGAACTTCTATCTAAATTTACACACAAAAAAATAATCTTTCAGTTATGTTACCACTTTAGTTGTAAGTTTATAAAAAATAAAACTATCATCATCATCAACACACAAACGAACAAAACAAAACGAAATTGAAACTATACGAAAGAATGTTTGAGAAAAAGCTATACTTTTGTGTAGTGTCATTTATATTACGACATTATATACACGTAAATAGATAAAATGGGTCTTATGTCTGCCCTAAGCCTTACTCATCATACTAATTAAAAATGTTAGCTTAAAGCTCTATCGCCCCTAACACCAGCATCAATGAATTAGGAATTCTAAACTGTCTCTAGTTGCATTAAGCTTAACAAAAGCATTGCTATGCCATGATTTGGAAACAAGCTAAGAGCACATCCTACACGTTCCTCTTTTAATGTGATGTTATAAATAACATGGGTTGCATCGAATGCATACGAAAAGGAACTGATACATTAATAATTTATTAATATGCATCAATCATTATTAATTAAATTTCTAATAAAATTTAAAATAAAACAAAACAAAAAACATAAGATTAAAACAAAAAAGCTTATGTATTATGATTTATGGGCGGTAATACATCCAAAAAACTAAAACAGATATTAATTGACTTATCGGACATTGTCTACAGCATCTCGCCAGTGCAAAGCGCCACTAAGCACTGCGACCTTTAATGGCAAGGCTTGTGCAGAAAGAATATTCTGCACACTGTCTTAGTTCAGTTTTCATCACTTTCTGTTGAATTTCTTGATAGAACACGTTTTTTTACACACCAGCACCAGAGAAAGCAGAAATGAGCCAACGACAATTAATATTTTCAGTAAACTTAGCTGGTTTCAATGATTTCTATTTTAAATTTTTGGAAAGATGGATTATATAGTAATAAATGTATTATCAAAAGTGTTATGATTAAATGTAGATTAAATGCGAATTGATGTAAAGAAAATCTTAAATGAATTTGGGTTCAATGAATTATGAAATGAACAACAACAACAAATTGATTCATGTACCTCAAAAGACATTAAACAAAGAATGTCAGACCTTGCAAAAGAAGATATATTTGGTAATATAAAAAAATCGCAAGAAGTAACCTTCTATGAATATCTAATTAATGAATTGTATATTAAGTGTTACCTAAAATAGTAATTCCCTGTAAACTTTCAAAAATGTGTCTCGAAATCCAGACTGTCATCCCACCATTAAGATATTGAAACTGGAAGATGCAAAAAATGTCACAGAACCGACAAGATCTGTCTTTATGCACATGTTTTTGTTAAAAACGAATTATATTTCATTTTAGTTTGTCAAGTTCATACAGAATACTGTAAAAGATATATAAAAAAAAAGTATTTTTAAAAAAGCCATCGAGGTACAGATTGCTGCTATTTTAAATACTAAGAATTTTAAAGACATATGAAATATCGGCAAATATATTTAATATAGCATGAAATTAAGACGTAACATCTGAAATTAATTTTGTTGACGTTGGTTTGATTTTTTTCTCATCTTTCATTTTTAATGTATGTACTAGGGTCCCTGTAAAACACCTCTTTCTCTACCATATTGTGTTTAAAATTTGTAATTGCATACACTGATAAGCTGCAAAGCTTAAAGTGTTTAAATATGAATCAATGAACTCACATACATAACACACTTATCTCTCTTTGTGTCACAAAATGAGTAATAATGTTTATAAAACTATACTGTCGTGCACAGTGTTTTCGAATCGTGCATTTTCTACAGAAATGTTTCCCTTTAAAATCATCATAAGCTGACTCTCTCAAAAATATAATGTATTGTAACGTGTTTTTTTTTTAATTGTTTAAACTCGTTTATCTTGTAAAAACAGGTGGGTTTTTTCACAATTGCTTTTAAGTAGGGGAAAATTTTCTAAACTACATAACAGTTGGAAAAATTAGATTACGAAAAAGATGAAACAAAGATGTAGATAATAACAAGTGAAAAGGAAAAAGAACATTTAATATTGTAAAAACCGACTACGTTTAATTTCATAAAGTAAAGAAAAATTCGGATGACAGTCAGATGCCTTTTGCCAGCGAAAGTGCTTTTAGCGGTAGGTAAATCTTGGTTGAGTGTTGGGCTAAACTTTTACAGGATATTATGTATTGAAGTCGACTGACATGCTTAACACTTCTAATTTTAATGCACATCATATACCTAATTGTATGGAAAATAATTAAATAGTCAAAATTAACCTTTTTTCCTGAAACTCTATCACATGCATACATACAATAATACAATGATATACAATCTCATACAATATGACTGTTAAAACCTACCTTTTATTGGGAAATGGAATTGTTTTTAATGATACTGTAAAACGATTTTAATAATTTTTTTATAAATTCAACACAAATGTTAAGGCAGTGCGATTTTTTTTAACTACACAAAAGTGTAAGAATAGGTACACAATAAGATAAAAAGATATAAGATGTCTGTTATGATTTGTCCTAAATTTAAATATGACCTGCCTAACAGTCAAGGTCAATGTAACCAATCAGTCAAGAAAAGTGAAGATGCTGATTGTGAATCTGATTACTGCATTTGTAGAATAAAATAATAGACCAATCCACACTTTACAAAAGTAATGTCCCCTGACCGCCATCTTTGGGGGAAAACCTATAGATTTATCGCAGTAACCTTTGTACTTTAGAGGTGTGTAACTTTGTCATTTGACATTAAAATCTGTTTCCGTTGTGTATTTTGATTGCCCCAGGATTGGGCAACCCACACATTGAAGGAGTATATTAAATTCGAAGAGATTTCATCACAGGGTGCCCAAATATTTGGTTGCATAAAAAAGTGGAAAGTTGGGTTTTTCAATTTCGACCTTTTGGTTGACCCCGCAAAGGGAAATAACGTTTGCAAGGTGTGGATTAGACTATAGGCATTGCCATACAAAACCATACACTATATGATTAAACTGACAAAATAAAGAAAAAAAATAGGTATAAGTTGCCATAAACACATGTATACGTTCATGGAAAAATCAATTACAATGCATACTAGTAAAGAAAGAAAATTAACTCAATCAACTTGCGCAGTAAAACTTTGACTAATATAAATTTCAGATTCTGTTTAATAAAACGAAAAATAGAAAAATACAAACCGAATAAATACACATAGACATAAAAATCTAATTATCACATCGATATCTAAACAAATTTTCTGATATTTTTCTGAGTTGAACTATTTTCATTGTTATCAGTGCAGTGATTCGTGATATTTGAACTCATCTATATTACTGTCTGATTTGATGGAATTGTTCTGAACAAGTCTAGTTCAACATATCATTGATGATTTATACATATATGGTGCTCGTGGTATTTTATCATTCCCACCAATTTAAATACCAGCAAATGATATCATATAAATCTTTTTCGTATTAATCTAACGATTACTTCGGACACAAAATAAAGATATCTGAAAAGTAGTTTTATGGGGGGGGGGGGGTGTTATACTGATATTTTGATTAACTGTTAGCCATTCTAGGAACCGACATTTTATAACAGAAAAAAGCATTATTGTAATAAAATGAAATTTTTTTGTACTATATTAACATTTGTTTTAAAAAAAATTGTTCGAAGAAAATAAAATTTGAAATTGAAAGAGATATTTAAGACATAGACTTTTAGCTCTGCCCATATTTGAAAGTCTTTAAAATACATGAGCGCAATTACATACATTTTTTTCTTCACCTGGTCAATGTATTTTGTCGAAATCTGTTTAAGTGTGAAAGTAGAAAAATGTACTTCAATGCGCTCATATGTAACTTTTTAAAAAAATGTAGAAGTCCAGTTGGCTTCCCCAATTATAAACTGATGTTATTTACCTTGTGTGAACTCGATTAACCTTTCGTAATGTTACATGTCTGTACTACGCGTGTTATGTGACATTCATATCAGTGAGCGTGCTCGATGTGACTATATATGCTTTTAATATTCATTTATGCGAATTCATTATTTGTAAGTTGTATTTTCAATGGATGTTATTTGTGATTTCTGATGATTTCCTTAACTGGTGAGATTTTGGCGATAAACAATGTCACGTGATATGTAAACGAGTATTGTCTGATATGCTTAATTTCATCATATATTCTCTATTGCCCGCAAATTCTATTCATTGCAAGGACAGGGTCACAAACCAGAATGAAACTCACTGTATGTGGTCTACAAAACCATTGATGATGCGTCAATTATTAAATTATAAAGCGATCAAAGCTATTTACACTAATCAAGATGTTTCAATTTTTTCAATCTCATTTGAAAAATATCAAAATCATGATAGATTGTTCTATAATTTAACAAATTAAAGGGGCCTTGACATATTGACAAATCATCATTTGCTATGACTGCGGAATGACATCATTAAAATGAAATTTACCAATGCAACATTTAGAACTAGACGCTCTCTTTCTCTCTTTCTCTCTGTCTGTCTGTCTGTATGTATGTATGCATGCATGCATATGTATATGTAAAAACAATAAAATGTTTAAAAGCTGTTTCGTAAACACCTCTATGAAAAAATCAATATACAAAAGCTAGAAATGACTAAACCAGTCTTTTTTCACTTGTAAAAACAAATTCAAAGGAAAAGGATGGTTGATAGATCTTAAAGTATATAAATCAATGACACGTAAAATGTTTATTTACATCAAGGATATAGATAATAAAGGAAGATATATCCCAAACGAACAAACAGGAAATAATATATGATCAACATCTTCGACTTATAAAGAAATACCCGTTCAAGGAGCCTGTTTATCAGAAAAATTTCAAGAAGATGGACAACGAAACAAACTATCAGTTACAATATGTGAACAGATTTTTAGACATTGCTCTCAGCAGCACCATTCTAATCATAATCGGTGCCGTGATTGGAGTCATAGGAAACACAACCATCATATATTTTTACTTTTTCCGGATTAAAGAAAGAGGCGAGCGATACTTCATACCTCTGCTAGGTATAGTAGATCTACTAGGATGCCTAACCAGTCCACCCTATTACATCATGGATAATGAGTACATGTATAACTACCCCAGTACTGCTGCTTGTCGAATATTATCATCTCTACAGATCTGTATTCCGGGAATTTCAGCACATACACTCCTCCTAATATCAATTCAGAGATACCTTCTAGTTTGCAAACCGTTTGGACCGAAAATGACACATTTCTGGAAAAAGGTTTTATTCGGAATCGTGTGTTTGATCTCATTTGTTTATGCAGTACCACTACTTTTCACTGCTGGAGTCGTTAGGAGCAATGTTTCTTACATGGACCACAATGTTACAACAGAAGTGTGTAAATTTTCCAGCGAACAGTCACTCTTAATGACTATTTATACAACTCTGTTGTTTCTGATAATGGTGGCGAATATCGTAATTACTGCTGGACTCTATGTCCCTGTTTTAAAGCAGGTAAAAATTTCATTCCGCTCAAAAACGGTCAAATATAAGATTCACAGAGATAGCAATGCAGCTTCAACGACCGAAACATCGCAAGCAACCCGGACATCTGATATAGAAACTGATGATATTGATAAGCCAAGTAATTCTATTGAGCTACAGGCAGCAGACGTAAAAGTTGAAATACCAAACTCACCAAATAAAGTTAGATTCGACATTTCTGATAAATCTAACGAAGATACAGAAGCTTCGGATGATCAAAATAATGATGCACGTAATGCTTCATGTGATATTGTTTGTACTTTTCCTGATAATGCTACAAATGCACCAAAACCTCCCAAAACGGACAAAAGTGGAAAATCTAAAACCAAATCCGCACAAAAACGAGTTTCGATTATGTTTTTCTACCTTATTTTGGCGTATGTGCTCTCTTATATACCCCCACTCATCATTCTTATTCTAATATACTCGCTAGACGGCTTTTCGTTTGAAACCAGAGGTAGGACAGAGATGGCGATTTGGTTCTATCTGACAAGACTGGTCTTTCTGAATCACATTGTCAATCCTTTCATTTACGGCTATTTTGATACCAAGTTCAAAAATCAGCTGCGTAAATGTTTTCTAAGAAAGAAATGACTTGTAATCTAAAGGTAATGAAGGTAACATAATTTGTTTATCATGTACACATATATGTACAATATGTTCAAAAGCATATGATTTTCTATTTGTGTATAAATAATACGGCTTGCATATTATACCATATTAATCCCAAAAATATTTGCAAACATTGTTCATGCCTATTTTTTGTAAGATATAAACAGCAAGACAAAAAAATTCACCGGGATATGAACTTGCTTTATCACGTGATCAAATCCTGTAAAGCCTGAAGGGTTCTCATGAAATTTGATCACGTACCAACCAAGTTCATATCTCAGTAAACTTTTTAATATTACTTTTTTTACTTATATTTATGTTTGAGATAAGCAAATCGTTCAAAAAAATATATACTTAACTGTGTCTTTATGTTTAAAATAATGCAAGAGTCAAACCATCTGCTCGCGCGGTGATTATTGTGAAGTTATAAACGACCTCTTGACCCGTTAAGTAGTTCACACAGAAATTAGCGTGTTGCTTTTAATATGTATATAATTAAACATGTTTGCAAATAAAATATTTTAAGATAAATATATGTAATTAAACTTTAAAATGGACAAGTAAATCTCAGAACACTTTATTTTCATAAAAAAAATGTCACAAAATCATCAAAAACGGGACTTAATTTATTTTGTAAAAATGGATTTTACAACAAATTTGAGTACCTATGAAGCTATTCACAAAATGTGTTTATTACAAGAGTTCGTAAATAAGACGTGACGAAATGTTTAATCTAGATCTAAAACAAAATAAAACAAACAATAATCTTACTTTTCCTTCTGAATTAGATTAAATGAACTGTGGGTCACTGAAGTTTGAAAAAACGCAAGGAAAAGTTAACAAAAATTACTATTATTTGATCATTAAGGCGGTCGTTAACATTCATTAGATTTCTACTTAATGAGGTTTGCACCTTAGTGATGCCTAAAAATGAACTGGATGTATTTGTATAACCTAGATTGTAAGTTGGTCAGTTATCAGGAAGCTTTAATGAATATTTCAATAGATCTTGATCTACGGATTATTTATTAAGAGGTAGCAAATTGTATATATAATAGCGCAACATTAATATAAAAACAAGCCTAAATTGTCTATAGAACTACTTCTCTATAGACAAGGAAGGATTAAATTTAAAAAAATAAGTATAAAGAAATGTGTATCACAACAACGTTTAAAGAAAAACACTTCCTAAACAATTATTATTTCCGAAAGAAAATCATTTCTTAACTATGAAAATAAATGCCCTCCTTGCTTCAGTTAATTGCTATATTTAAGAAATCTTCATGTTATTCGTATTAAAAGTCAATCATCTGATGATTTTGATACAATAAAATCTTTTACTAGAAAATCCTGTCATCAGCCTTAATACTATATAGATGGATAGATAGATCGATGGATAAATGAATGGATGAATGGGTGAATAAATGGATAGATTGATGAATCGATTAATAAACGGACAGACAGACAGATAGATAGATAGATAGATAGATAGATAGATAGATAGATAGATAGATAGATAGATAGATAGATAGATAGATAGATAGATAGATGTACAGTAATAAAACGATACAAAATTCAGCTATTGTTATCAGATAATTTTGCTTTAACTCAAGTACGTATGAGGCTATTGTTTGAAAAAGTGTAAGTCATATACAGTTCAGATCTCTATGAATTTTGCTTATTCTTCCTTAACAAATTTGTATATGACATTTTATTTTATTAAAAATCATTTATTGGGGGTATTTATGATTCAGATGGTAGTATTTAAACCCATGACACTAGGGCTCAGAATCCTGAAATATTTTATACTTAAGTCAAAATTTCAGTACTTTACTAAATGCTCATTAATCATATATTGACACTTGAAATCCTAAGGTAGCAACAATATAGGAAAACAATTCAAAATTACATTTCAAATTGTTTGTTTGCATGCAATAATAAAACTTTAAAAATGTGTACAAATCTGATTTTAAGTCTAAGACAGCTTAATAATCCAGGGACCAGGCATTTATCATGACGGATTTTCGTTGAACAATGATGTATCTTTTATATCTAGTTAGCCATATCTGGCCCTGGTGATGTTGTCCAAAGTGATTGTGGCGAAGTGGGTCGATTGTGAAAGTAGTGATTATTGCCTGACGTCATGACGTCAGGCATAT
>WFKH01003881.1:9208134-9220968 GCA_016163765.1 Magallana hongkongensis | reverse complement strand
ATATGTAGTTGTTACAAAACAAATGTCAAAAAAATCATTTGACCCCCTCCCCAAGGATCTATGCCAATGGATAAGGTCATTCAAACCATCGGATCAAGATCTCAGCCGTTGCGTGAATAGTAAAGCAGGACTTCGCACCATATAATATGTCTCATTCATCGGAGGGGGGGGGGGGGGCCCCCCCCCCCCCCCCCCCCCCCCCACTTTTTTTGCAGCAGGCACTTTTCTTAACTTTACATATAAAAAATGGAAATATCATGGATTTGCCCCCTCCCTCCACTTTTGTCAGAGCATATAATAAATGAAACTGAAAATGAGGATTTCTAATTGAATTAAATTGAAGTTACAATTAGGATTTTCTTTAAGATTTTGAGAATTCACCCTTTTTTGGTGGAATGAAGTTGTCCCCACACACTTTCAAAAACAATGCTACGTGTTTGAATATCCTTTCCTATTTCCTATGGTTTGAAATTTTAAAAAATGCCTTTCAGTTGATTTGCACCTTAATATAACAAATACAATTTAAAAATTTGACGGTTTTATCTTCTGCTTTCAAGCTTACAAGCAATTATTTAATATATGTAGAACCCTAAAATAGTTTGAATTAATTAAATAATTTAATTTCAAGTGATATACATGCACATGCACTAGATCGAAGAAAAAACTGAAATTTCTTCTTAAATCTGCACGTTCCGTTTAAGAATTTATGATCAGCAGCGAAAATTAAAATTCATTTCTAATGAGATAGCTTATTGATACATGCTTGCTTCCATTGGATAAATTTGTTTAGTCAGGCAAGCTTTTTGGAAAGCTATTACTTGTGTTGAAGTAATCGGTGAGTTGCCATGATACAAACATATCGTATACCTTATCCTCATTTTTAAAACCTTTTCACTAATGTTTTTAATATTTGTACATTGTTAACTTGACTTTATTAGATTCTTTTTGGAAGTATTCTATGCATAACCAATAATAATGAGAAAAGTGGTCCAGCCTCGACGTAAGAGATAAATATGTCAAGGTCGCAAATTCGCCAGGTAACTGACATTTCAATCCGTCAAAAGTTTTCTTGTAAAAGATGTATTATTAAGGAATTACAACTACTCTCCTATGGTTGATGACGTCAGTAAGGCCCATATTAATGTAATGTTGTATTGTAAAGCCTTACGACCCTGACAGTAGCGTTTGTTTGGTTCATCAAAACGATGCATTGCGTGGCTTACAATTGTAGCACTAGAAGTCAAAGGGGTTGTTCTATGAATTTATTTCCAAATTTCAAAAATCAAAATACAGCAACTTCTTGATTGTAGGCGAATATTATTAAATATGTGCAAGAACATTTCACGCCTGGTCTATTTAAAATATATTCTGCTTAAGCAAAAATAAATGTCCGTTTATAAGAAGCAAATCAAATCAGATGTTTTTCCGACTGTAAATATGTTTGTCCTACCCATGGCAAAGACGGGAAAACACAGAGGACGTCAACTGTCTTTACCGCAAATGGGAGGGGGGGGGGAGGTTACATTTTGAATTTGCATTCTTAAAATGTTTTATTACAACTCAATGGTGAATATAGTTTAGAGAGCCTGTTCCTTCAAATATATCATAAATATTGATTTGTAGAAAAATTGAAAAGATAAGACTGGCATGTAAAGTTTAATATATGTTTTAATCAAAAGATAGCTGAAGCAATAGTCATCAGTTAAATCAGTACTTTTGAATTATTTAAATTCACTTATCTATGTGTAAAATATCGATTTTTGCAAGTTCTGGTTTATTATGTAATATACTCGTTACATATGAATGATGATCAGTCCTCTGCTATGTAACCATGACAAATGCTGTTTTTAATTTGTAGATGCTGTGCATGCACCGTGTATGAAACCATTGACTGTTAAATCGCAACAAAAGTGCGTATGTCAGTTCACTAATTTTAGCTATATATATATATATATATATATAACTAAAATTAGATATATATATATATATATATATATATACACACCCTTTGTTTTCATCCAGTGTAACAAAACCCACTTTTTGTCGAATTAGAAACTGTTTCATAATAAACGTAACGATTTTCTTTGATGAACATAACTTTTGATATCCATTTTTTAGTTTATACATTAAAATCAATATGATAAACAGATCCATGTAACTAACAAGTCCCTTCAGCTTTTTTCAGAGTTATCTACGACTTTGTATTCAATTGCAAATGGAAGGTGTCTATACTACAAAACTCATTGAAGTATGGCAACGTAGTAAGTACATAGTTGTTTGTTATAAATTTTGAGAAAAATAATATGGGAAACTATATTTTCACTAACAAAAGATAAGGAAAAAATATTTATTGAAAGCTTACGACGTATGAAGAAAAATTACCTTGAATCGCACATTGGGGCTTGTTTGACTGGAAAACTTCAGCAAGATGGACAACGATACAGACTACCACTTCCAATATCTGAACAGATATTCTGATTTCGCTCTTAGCAGCACCATTCTCATCATAATCGGAGCTATAATTGGAGTTATTGGAAACACAACCATCACATTTTTCTACTTCTTCCGTATTAAGGAAAGAGGCGAGCGATATTTCATACCTCTGCTTGGAATTGTGGATCTGTTGGGATGCTTAACGAGTCCTCCCTATTATATAATGGATAACGAATATATGTTTAACTACCCAAACACTGCTGCTTGTCGAATGCTTTCGTTCCTACAGGTTTGTATTCCGGGAATTTCAGCACATACGCTCCTTCTTATATCTATTCAGAGATACCTTCTAGTATGCAAACCGTTTGGACCGAAAATGACCCATATCTGGAAACGAGTCTTCTTTGGCGTTGTTTGTATGGTTTCTTTAGCTTATTCCGCGCCACTTTTGGCTACAGCTGGCGCATTCGAGGACAATGTGACTTATATGAACCACAATATTACAACGGAAGTATGCAAATTTTCTGGTAAACGATCTCTTTCAATGAGAATATACACCACATTCTTGTTTCTGCTAATGGTTACAAATTTAATTACTACTGCTGGTCTCTATATTCCTGTATTAAGGCAGGTTAAAATCTCATTTCGTTCAAGAACAGGTACATATGAAATCCACCGAGATAGCAATGTTACTTTGCAGACAGAAACATCGCAAGCAACACATACATCTGATATAGAAAAGTATGATGCTCAAAAACCAAGCAATGGTGCTGAATTGCAGGAAGTAGAAAGGAAAGTGGAAGCTACAATCTCGCCAAAAACGGTGAGATTTGAAACTCGTGACATATCTAATGAACAAGCCGAAACTTCAAATAACCACAATAATGTCGAAGAACGTAGTGCAAGTAATAATGCCGATCACCCACAACCTGCAAAAAGCATCAAATCTACAAAGCCCAAAGCTGGATCTGCACAGAGACGAGTGTCGATGATGTTCTTCTATCTTACTGTTGCTTACATGCTGTCGTTCACACCCCCGCTTATCATTCTCGTTCTATTGTATACACGTGGAAACTTTACTTTTCACACTATGACCAGGAATGAAATGGCTGTTTGGTTCTTCCTGACTCGACTTGTGTTTATGAATCACATCGTTAATCCTTTTATATATGGATTTTTTGATACAAAATTCAAAAAGCAGCTTTGCAAATGTTTTAAAAGAAAGAACTGAACGATAAATTACAATGCTTGAGTACAAAGTGTGAATCCGTTGACATCTTTTTGTGTTTGTATATATTTCCATTATTTCACTTTTTGTGGATGTTGTTTATGCTTCCAACATGGTATACAGAATTAATCAGCAAATATTAATGTTTAATATATTTTCAATAACGTTGCAAAATGCCTTAACTTGTATTTTCAAATAATTTAGATACTAGCAACTTTTATATATAGTAATTCCTTCATGATGAAGAATTCTTAATATTATTCTTTGAACGCTTACAGCGTCAATTAATTGAGTACTACCGTGGGGGTTTTTTTGTTTTTGTTTGTTTGGTTTTTTTTTTTTTGGGGGGGGGGTATTTTTTTGTGTGTATGATTTTCTTTTTTTAATCTTACACTACATGTAAAACAGACAAAGAAAACTGATTCCCATTCAAATCTAATTGATAAACGAAAAATGTAAGTTATTAATAGTTTTCACCATCATGATAAACTAATTAAAAATACTGAAAAGAATTAGTTCTGATAAAATCGATCTTGTTACAGGGTACATAGTATTTGTATTGTGAACTTGCATTTCAAACAATGACGATTAGTTCCGAAGAATTTCATAAAAGATATTTACCAGGAAATATTCTAATTTAAAACTGTGTCTCAGGAAGGCTTTATCCATTGTAAGATTTTACTTATTAAACCCGTTTTATATTCATAATGTGTTTAAACATGACGAAATGTGATTTTTAGATATGATCATAAAAATTTGTTGTGGTTAATGGAAAAAATAGTTCATTTAATTTCTGCCTTGCAAACGTTTTCATGAGTGACCCATTGTTTAGAACTGGCGTAACTTAGCCTAAACAAGATATAAAAGATGTTGTTAGTCAGCTAATAGGTTTTTAAGGGAGAATTTAACACAGGAAGAAAATAATACATAAATAGCCAAAAAAATTTTAAATGAAGCTTCCATTGATTCATCACATAGACAAGGAAGATAGAGATAAAACATATGCAAATCCATAAAACATTCCGCATCAAAACAAGGAGGAAGGACCAACACCTTCAACTATGTATAATGACTAGTATCTTAAAATCTTCGGATATTTTCTTGGTTAAAGGAGTGTTTTTTCAATGGTTAATAATCCTAATTGTACTAATAAATGATATTAATGAATTCTTTGGTTCTGAATCTGTTTTAAAATGAATTATTTTTTGATATTTTAATGATACATGGATATACACAGGCATAACTATTTTTTCATGAAAAAACATTAAAATCGTAGTTGGTTTGAACAGTAAAATACATGTAGTTTTACTCTTTTAATATTTTCCTACATTTTAAAGAAGTGGACACATGTTGGAGGATACGCATGGAACGTATATAAAGACTTTACAAAATATATGTTTTTATGTTGTTGGGGTTTTTTTTTCAAAATAGTATGAGTTATTTTCCGCAATTTGCGTTGATTTCGACAGACAAGTAATTATTGATTAATCTATAATAAACTCAGTATCATAATTTTAACTTGTATTTAATTTGTTGATGAAGTCAGTAATGGGTTTGCTATCCTATGATTTTTATTTAATTAAAACGATTATTTTCCCATTTTTTCCATTGTCTTTACCATAAAAAAAATGGAATATAACGGCGACAAAAATTTCTTCCTTTTTTTTTACAAGGGTCAAATTTGGACCGAAAAATTGCCAAGTACTAGTATACGTTCCTTAATCCAAATAGAAGATATTGGCGATAGGTTATATAAACGGTTGGTTTTTTTTCGGAAGGTGGGGGTCGCCTTTATAATGTATTTTTTTTCTACATTGCGAAATATTATCTTAAAACCATAGAAAGTAAAACAAAAATACATTCAAAGGTGAAAAATTAACCTCCTACAAGATCATACGGAAGGAATACGAAATAAAAGAAAAGGAAATATGCCCATTTACATTTTGTATTTTAGGGCCATTAACCTTTTTTCGTCATTTGACGTGGTAACTTCAGCAGGATGGACAACGAAACGTACAACCAGTTCCAACTGATGAATAGGTTTTCAGATATAACCTTGAGTAGCACAATTCTCATTGCAATCGGTGGTTTCATTGGTGTCATTGGAAACGCAGCAGTCATTTTCTTCTACTTCTTCCGCATTAGGAAGAGAGGCGAGAGATACTTCATTCCTCTGCTTGGAATAGTGGATTTACTAGGATGCTTAATCAGTCCGCCATATTACATCATGGATAATATGTATTTGTTGAGTTACCCAAGTACTGGCGCATGTCGAATTTTATCTTTCGTACAGATTTTTATTCCGGGAATATCAGGACATACCCTTCTTGTTATATCAATTCAGAGATACCTTCTTGTCTGTAGGCCCTTTGGACCGAAAATTACCCATTTCTGGAAACGAGTTTTATTTGGTGTCGTGTGTTTGATGTCTGTTGTCTATTCCACTCCACTGCTCTTCGCTGCTGGAGTCTTTGAAGAGGAGATCACGTTTATGAACCACAACATTACTATAAAAGTGTGCAGATTTGCTGTTGAACCGTCGTTGTCAATGAATATATACGTTTGTTTCTTGTTTCTGTTAATGGTGGTCAATCTTATCGTAACTGTTGGCCTCTATGTTCCCGTTCTTAAACGTGTAAAAATCTCATTACGTGTCAGGGACGTCAAGTGTAAAGTCCACAGGGATAGTAATGTCGCCTCAGAGACAGAAAATGAAGCCACGCGGACATCTGAAATACAAACTGATCACGATGAAGAGGGTCAATACCGTAATTCCAATGATCTACGAAATATAAAAGTGTCAATTTTGAATGGAAAGTCTGAATGTGAAGATACATGTAAGTCGAAAGAAGTGGTAGAAACAACCGACAACCAACGTGCAGAAAACGTTGAATATAGTGAAGAAAATAATGTTGCCAATCACCTTAAAGCCACAAACAAGAAAACTGTAAAATCAAAAAGCAGATCCGCTCAAAGACGGATTACGACGATGATTTTCGTTCTGATCTTGGCGTACGTGCTGTCTTACACACCCCCTCTCATAATCCTGATTCTTTTGTATACGTTAAAGGGGTTCACGTACCACACAATGACCGAGGCTGAGATGGGTGTATGGGTTTACCTGACGAGACTTGTGTTTCTGAATCACATTGTCAATCCTTTCATCTACGGTTATTTTGATACAAAGTTCAGAAAACAGATGCGTTTGTGTTGTAGAAGAAAGAATGTACATGTATAATTATCTTTTTTTTAGATTTTAAATTTAACGTTTTAAACAGGAACGTAGCAACAGGGTCACCCACCTAGGGTTGTTTTGTAAACCGACTTTCTTGTCATAACTTCTTCGGGTCTTTTTCAAAAATGATGCCAGGTGCTTGATAAAGTTTACTTTTGTGTCGATTTCTTAAGCTTTATTGTAAAAATGATTGTAAAATATATTTTTGAAGACAGTTTTCACCTTTTCTACTTAAAAAAAGTTATACCATATGAAAAATGGTATCATTCCCTTATTTATAAAATTATAGAAAGTGATCTTTTGACGAAGTTAATATAATAGATTATATCTAAATGTTGAAACTTCCAATTAAATTCCAATGTAATGCTTATAGAGAAAAACCGTATGTATTTAAATTAAAATGAATAGTAAGTAATGATAATTAAATGGATTTAAGTATCATGCATTTTTCAGGTGTGGAAAATATTTCAGATTGTATTATTGTTAGGTTCATATTTTGATGATGACAATGAGAAAAGTTTAATTGACCTTAACTTTTTTTAGTGAAGATATATTTCATTAATAGCTGTAACCTAATTGCTAATTTCAAATTAGATTTTAATATAGAGAATGTTCTATTACTATATAATACTATATTCTATTCAATAAGTTTCTTGACAAATAAAGTTTTGGGTAATACTGAGTTTTTGTTTTTATTTATTTATTTATTTTTTTTTTTACGATTCATTCTAGTAATTTACTAATGTAACATGGATTGATACAATAATGATATAAAAGAATGTTCAAAAGTGGGTCGGTACATGTATGAAAAGTTATGATTTTGTGCTAAGTATTTAAGATCACAGTATACAAATATGTCTTTTTGGTAAACATTGTAAAGGTGGAAATTTGATTTGCATCCTTACGGAAGAAGTCGGGTGAAAGAAGGACCCTTGAGATAAGCTTCTTTACAATTTTTTTCCGCCAAAATTGAAATAATTTCCGTATTACCTATTCTATACCATTGTCATTTGATGGCGTGAAACCTGGTGAAACAGTATAAGGAATCAAGCTGTGTAAGTGTTTTCTTTTTTATATCAACAATGTCAACATTTTCTAAACTTATTCTTTTCATCGAAGATATTGTTTGTCCTCATAATGCTAATGAGATTCAAAGATGAATAGTTTTTATTGTCCCAGTTATTATTTTCATGGGCCTTGTACAAAAAGTAGGCAGCAGACACTAATGCAATATATCTAAAGAAATAATCGTTTCCTTGGGGCCGAATTTAAAAATTAACATAATTTTACAGATCTATGAACATTTAAATATAATCATATCGACAGTTTTCTCATCAAAATATTTGTACTTAATTACAATCAATTATAAAGACGAATATCTTTTTTGAATTGAAAAAAAAAAGAACTACGGAAAACAGCTATTCATTAGTCATAGTTCAAAGTGATCACAAATATAACTACACTAATAAGACCTATTAAACACAGTTAACCAATAGGAATTATATTTTTCTAAATATTGTATACGTTTATTCAAATACCTATCTTTTCGTAAATATTGTTGATATCTTTCTTGAGGTCTAATCTTCATGCACTATTGTATAATGAATTAAGAAATAAGAAATCATTCTTTCAGTAGTATGAGGTGATTATCAGTATAGTTTGGGTGTGATCAAATCCTTAGAGCCCGACGGGCTTAATGATAGATTTGATCACGTCCCGACTGTATCCCCTAATAATATTCAAAGAATGATTTCTTTTTACTTATGTTTATATAATTCCAGTAATTGTACGATTAGATATTAAATTAATGACATTTTTACGTTATTTTCATTTCCTATAATTATGCAAACCCCGCTTGCGCCCCAACAGTACGTCATTTGAGTCATTGATAAATGTAATGAGCTATACTTTACGATTTTGATTTGGGGACTGATTGTTTTCACTGACAAAGACACTGCAAAATTTAAATATTTAAAAATCTAGTTTTTATGGCAACATTAAAAACAACGGAAAGTGCGGAATGCAAGACATGACAATATTTTCTTTGGCTCTTCATGATTAGACTGTGTCATTTTCTGATCGTTAATACAGAATATTATATACTCTTATTTAATGTCAATGATATTAGAAAGATTCAAATAAAGATATAAACAAAATGCTTTCTTTAAGAATTAAAACGTAATAAAGCGCATGCCCGGATCCAGGAATTTTTAGATGGGGGGGGGCGGTCCGAGGTATATTTAAGTTTGCCCGGGGGGGGGCGGGGTCCGAGGTATATTTTCGATAATTTTACTCTCTAAATTTAAGAAATGTGATTTTTTCAGTGTAATATAACCTGCTACAACGTATTTTATTGTTTAATTAGACTGGACCCTACACGTTGATAAAGTTTGGTTCCTTAAACAAGAAACATTTATAGTTCAAAATCTAATACCTGTATCTGCAATTCGGGGGAGAAAAAAAACAATAATTATTATATTATTACATGAATTAGTAATTATCTAAGCGGTGATTGATTGAATTTACTTTTCCAAATCATTCTAAAATTTTATTAGAATGACTTGCATGCGTTGTACGAGGTGAATATTTAAACAATAAAAATGCTTTCTTTGGTGTTTCATGCATTATTTAAGTAGCTAGCATGTATTTTTCTGCAATGTTTTGTACCTATGAAACACAAAAGAAAACATTTCACTGTTTATATTTATATCTATCTCTGAATCATTTAATCAATTATACATTTGAAGTTGTTCTTTTTTTTGAAATACATAAATAATCATTATTGTCGATCAGAACGTTACACAGAAGAACTAGCTATTTCTCCATATATGTGAAAGTTACCATGCTAACTTACAACTTCTTGGAAGTATGAGGTCAGTTCGTGTAAGTACGTGGAGTTTGTGCTCTCAATGTAGCTTTAGATTTGATAGATCAAGAAATAGTCCACGCAAACACAAAAAGTACAAAAAAGACATCAATGAACGATGTAAAAGTTATCTTTTATAGCTACTTAATTTAAAGCCGACATTTAATTAACTAAACAAAGCATTTGAAAGCAATTACAAACAAATGCGTTTTCTCATACGAGAACGCGTCGTTTTACCCGATCGTGTAGATGGTTTGTCACTTAAGAACTGTATGAACTACAATCGATTTTCTTAAGAAATAGATGGGAAAATACCTTATAGTGGATGTAAATATAACCGTATTAACCTGCGGGCAGACAAAGTTTCATAATAGTTAATAATAAACTGAGAACTGGACTCAGCTACCTGTAACAGATAGCAATTTCAGATAGCTCAAGTTTTTTCGAATCTTATTTCTTCATTTTTATTTTCAGTTAACGAGCTGCCACGGCTGATTTATATTTAGTAGAAATTAAACGTCCACATCGTAGACTGAACGTGCTACAAGTTCCGGTTGGATTGCTTCATCTTCAACCTACTCAAGCATGTATCGAAATTAAAGTCAAACGCGTCACCGTAGAAACTGCACAAAGATAGTTTACATACAAATCAGGTAGGTTCTGATCCAATTAAACTTTAGTTACTACAGTTTAAATGCTATAACAGCACTCGTGGTTATTGTCTCTTTAGATTGTTCACACCTTTGATTTGCATTTGTACGTTCTGGGTTATCTTATCAGCTTGGGGCGACCATACTGTACTTCCTATGTGATTATTAATGAAAGTGATTTTTAATGCCTATTTTGGCGGAATCAAGAGTGCATGGACTAGGAATATTTATTGACAACATAATTACAGAGCGCACGGATTAAAGGTATCAAACAGACGTCCAAGTTATTTCAAAATACCTGTTTTGTTATTTGTATGGAAAGAAATAGGTGTCATAATTTAATAAAACAGAATTTCTTACATGTACATGTTTCGCCTTACATGCATGCATTCATAAGCAATCAAAATCAAATTCGTAGATTTTGCTTTATTTAAAAAAAAATAAACTTCAATTCTATCAATAAACTCTTGCTTTGAGAAAATCATAATTGTGTACATTCATTACCGTATAATCTTATACTCTGTCCCGAGTTTTTGCTCCCATCACTTTTCGCTTGATATTTCGATAATAATAAATACCTTTCTGCTCAAACTACGTTCATCCACTAATATGAAAAATGTCCATATTATCTGTTTTGAAACGCCCCCTCTACCGCTTTAGGTTTCAATACACATTCCAAAATAGAAAGTCTACGGAGATTTTGCATTGCATCAGCCATTAATAAGCCCGGGTGATAACGTTGAAAAATTGCGCGAGGTGTCCCGAGTACTTCCGAATGGAGAAAAGATGTGAACATTTCCCATTATAAATCTCCGTAAGAAATTTGTTTTCGTTCCTGTAAACTTTTATGAGTGAAAAGGGATAATTTGTCAATGAAGATATCTTGGATATTTTCCATTTCATCGATTTCAACTGTACTTCTTTCACAGGTATGTATATTTTTATAAAAAAAAAATCATCAAAAAGTGATGGAAGCAATAACTTGGGACAGACTATAGTCAATGTGCCGCCACATTGACACTCTAGCTTGGCATTGTTCATCATTACAGTTAATTGTCTCCAAAAGTGTATCCGATGATCCAATGGAGGACAGCTAAAAGATCTTTCTGCCTTGTTGACAAACAATTGACGAAGATTATACGGTAATGAATGCGTTGTCATTGAAAGGCTGTTTTAATTTTTTATAGCATAAAAAAAACCTTTAATGTACAAATCTACAACATCGTAAATATTTTAAAACCATCACAATACAGATCAGTTCACGCTCTGCTATATTAGGGGTACATGGATATCAGTGACCCAAAAGTTCACGCTCTGCTATATTAGGGGTACATGGATATCAGTGACCCAAAAGAGGGTTGTAATCGCAAATATGTCGGTAACCATACACCTGTCAGAAGGAATTTTATACACGACACAGACTGTGCATTGTATTGAGTTTGTTAAACTCTATATATTAAATAATTATATATCCTATGAATCCTATGAAATTCAAAAGAAGATACTTGTACATATTCTTGCATATTTTTCCCCACTTTTTTCCACTAACGACTTTAAATTAATTGGTCATTTATGTTTAAGAACTAAGGAAAAATAAAACCGATGAAAAAAAAATGAAAATAAATTTTTAACACAGTATAATTTTTGGGTGAACTTTGCTATTGTCATGTTGTAAATTTTAAATTTACCGGGTGACAGTAAATACAAAATTTACAACATGACAACAGTTGTCAAGTTGTAAATTTTATATTTACTGCCACCCGGTAAATTCAAAATTTACAACATGACACTATTGTACACGTGTATTTTCAGACAAGGATGTCAGACTGTGAATGTGATTTCAGCGACTGTGATTGTGATTGCGGAAGTTGCAACGATTGTTGCGGGGACGAGCAAGATTGTTGTGGATGCTGTAACGATGACTCCGGAAATGGTAAGTAAAAAGAAAGCTATTTATAGTAGGTGCAGCTCCACGGGAAATTCGGGTTGACGGACCGTGGACCCGAATTTCCTCTGGAGCTACAGCTCTGCAGCTATATTTAAAGGCTTTATATATCTAAATGCATACTCTCCTATCCTTCTTGCTTAACCAAAATTTAGCTCAGTAGTTTCATAGGATTTAAACATGTTCTAAGATTTGCTAGCTAGAACAAATGACGGGCAACAACGGTTCACGTTCAGGTGACCTTGGTTGTCTATCGATAAAAATAGTTTATTACTCTTGGGAAAATATATAAAACAAACTTGGTATCTGCTTTGATAAACAAGGTTAATCTAATAAAATTGTAAAATTCATTACTTCTGGGCCAACAGCATAATTAATGTATGTCACAGAGAGTACGCTGTAGTTTCTAAGTGGTTATGTAGATTTCTAAATAACTTAACTTCTGTCAATGAATGGTATTAGAGAATGAATTTTTTG
>WFKH01003881.1:9178542-9195139 GCA_016163765.1 Magallana hongkongensis | reverse complement strand
AGTAAAAATGTATTAAATTTTAGAAAATCTTCTTCTCTACTCCCATATATAATTGTTAAAAACTAAATGCATGGATATGATGTCCATGAAGTATTCTACCTAAATTGTGAAATTTATGGTCCCTGGGACAGGGGTTTAGGCCCTAGGGTGGGGCCAATATAGCCATATAGTAAAAATGTATTAAATCTTAGAAAATCTTCTTCTATACTCCTGTATATATTTGTGAAAAACTAAATGCATGGATATGATGTCCATGAAGTCTTCTACCTAAATTGTGAAATTCATGACCCCTGGGACAGGGGTTTAGGCCCTAGGGTGGGGCCAATATAGCCATATAGTAAAAATGTATTAAATCTTAAAACTCTTTACTCCCACACATGTGGGCAAAAAACTGAATGCATGGTTATGAACTCCTCTACCTAAATTGTGAAATTCATGACCCCTAAGTCAGGGTTCAGGACCTAGCATTTGGAGAGCATTTGGAGAGAGTTGAAAGGGGGGGGGGTAAATAGTTAATGGAGTTATTTTCCCTTTGTTCTTCCTAATGGAGTTATCTTCCTTGGCTTGTTCATATTTAGTAATTAATCATTGAATATAGAAAAATAATGAAGCTGTCCATCAAAGTTATTGATTAGATATTGTGAAAGCATTTGAAAAGAGTTCAGGGAAGAGGATTATAACAGTTAATAGAGTTATCTTCCCTTGTTTCTTCATAATGGAGTTATCTTCCTTGGCTTGTTCATATTTAGTAATAAATCATTAAATAGAATGTAATTATAAAGTTGTATGATCAAAATAGTTATGCAAATATTTTATCATTTGAAACAAAAACAGTTTTTAAATTTTTTAAGATAAACAAATAGACTTGTTAATAGTAAAGTAATAAGTAGTATACAAGCCACCTTGTTTTAGTTTATCTTTGAAAACATATAAACATAAAACCTATTTTGTAAGTTAACATATGTGGGATAAATAATTTGAATGGAATCTGGGCACCTCTTCTATAGTATGTCATACATTCTGTTAAGAGCTTCAAGTCTTGTGCTAAACTATAGGGTTAAGAGATTTCAGGCTGGGAGGTGGATGTCATTACATTATTATAATCTTCTAATCCATTATGAAACTCAATTAAATGCATTTATGAGACTCCTCGACAATTTTGTGTATGGGCTATGGTACTCAGGTGACCGTTAAGGCCACTTGGCCTCTTGTTTTCTACTTATGTTTTAAAAAATACATTCTCCCTAGCACTTTCATGATCAGGCTTTTATGACTACTTTGTACTAATTTTTTATTTGACCCGGTCATCTCTCTGATTGATTAAATTTGATTTGCTAAAAATTGACAGTTATTTAACATTTTAAATATTACATTATCTTACATGACCAATTGTTTAGTCAATATTTACTGGGTATTGGCAGACAGGTTAACAATCAGATTGTCAATGCAGGGTTCAACAGGAACTTCAGACAGAGACCAAGAAAACGGTGGAATTAATTGACACACTGGAACAACAGAGTGCACATCTGTACCACGCGGAGCCAATGGTTGACATGCCTTATATCCCCCCGAACACGACGCTAACGCAAAAGGCCGGTTACCTCTTTGTACGCAGGTCAGAAAGCGGTGTTCTTTGTGGTCTTTTTATAAAACGTGTATCTTGATATTTGAGTGTTATTTAACTGCACACAGATGTATATATCCCGTAGCATCTTGTTAGAATTAACATGCAAATATCCAGATATTAATTGGAATCATTAGAAGTTATCAGCATATTTAGTGTAAAAAAAGAAATTGTTCTTTAAATTTAAAAAAAGATTTTAATGGTCAAGTTTGATTTTTAGTAGGTTGTGTCATAATGATATAAAGAACTTAATTGTTTTAAGTGATCAAAGAATCATTAGTATAAAGTTAAAATTCATTAATTTTCAAACACAGTTTTAAAGAAATGATCATTAAGATTGGTTATTGTTTTAAAAAAAAACCTCAATTGCCAGTTGATTGCTGTTTATTTCATTTCAATGTGCATGCATGTACATTTACTTATAATGAACAAATGGTGCAAAGCGACAATATACCTTGTTTGCTAAAATTTCAAATAGGTCGGGGCATATACTTCATGGGATACAAATTACTTTTGCAGAAGTTAGTTTTGTAGTCATCTCTCCACTATATATTGATCAATGATCTGTATATAATGTTATATACCTGAATATATTCTTGAAAAAATACCATAAATACCAATTCTTGAATAGATATTGTAGATTCCTTATTTTACGCGAGTACTTAATTCCACGATTCAACCGTTTTCCATCAAATCGCGAGAACATAAAAATGCGAATGCCGAATTTTTATCATGGTTTCATGTAGTTTACATATGTCCGAAAAATAAAAGCGAGATTTTAAAATTTGCAAGATGTGCTTCTCGCGATTTTATGCGGATATTAATTCCTCGCGTTTAATTAGGAATCCACAGTACCATAAATACCATGTAACCTGCACAGGAAAGCTGTGTGAAATTTATAAATTATTGGTGTTTACTGTTAGAATTTCTCTGCAAAAAAATTATTGCTTTTAAAAATGAATTTCAGGATAAAAAAGCTTAAAATTGTCAAAGTCTTGTCCAAGTTGATAATCATGTCCTTATTATTAATAATTAATAAATGTAGTTATGATACAAATTTTTTTACAAGGAAGACTATATATTGTAATTCCCCTTAGTTTGAATAGAAACATTTGCTTAGGATACAGCAGGAATAGTTTGGCAACTTTCATATGCCAGTATAGTTAGCAATTAGATTAGTACCATAATGATTATTATTTTACTAACAAGACCTTTCCTCTGGTTTCTAGAGGAAAACATTTTCACGTGCCTGGCCCAATTGGGTAAGCTTGTGTACACCACTCCATCGGCATTGTAACACCGGACTTGTTTTAACAAGATCGATCTAATTAAAATTAGACTTGTAATATTCCTTCTCTTTGATACACTATATGAGATCTAACAATATCCCAAAAGGGGTCACATCAGAGCAACCTTTCAATTAGCCAATGAAATCTTCTCTGTCGAAATCTTGGCTGGTAGTTCAGACATGTTTCTTATTCACCAATGAACCAAATTGCCCGTAACTATCCATGAAATAAAAATTTGGTGTAGCATTCCACCTTAATGCTTGATGTCCTTTTGGCATAACATAAAAACATTTCATGCTGACAACTGATATCACATGCCGATCATTCCTTTAAAAGGAATACTTGTTATATTCATTCATTCTTAAAAGGTTGCTCTGAGGCGACCCCTTACGGGATGTTAATAGATCTTGTACAGCATATCGTAGAGGAGCAATTTTACAAGAATTTAGTCTAATTTTAATTAGATTGTAACAAGACTGTCTGATAATTCACTCGTTAGTCATAGAGGTTGCAGTAGGAGCATTGTAACAGCTAAATCACAAGTCTCTGTATAAATTTCACTGAGTGTTTAGTCATATAGTGATTGCAGTAACAGCATCTTCTGTAGACCCTGTAATAACACTGTCTCTGGGGATTCCATTGTTCTTTGCTTGCAGTGAAACTAAGTTTTGAGTGGCACTAATTTTATCTTGAACTTCTTGCTAATATCTGTTTATAGACACAGAGAGTGTATTCTTTGCTTATTTCCTACATCTGTACTTTGATTTTGTCATTACTATTTTTAGATGTGTATTGATATAATGGACTGTCAAAGTGATTGTGTTGCATCATGTGCATGAATTTGAACTACTGTAGCAGATAATTATTGCTGCTATGTGCATTGTGATTTTTAGTTTGTTGATTGGTATTGAAGCAGCACTTTTTCTCTGTGAACATATAAAATTATAGATAGATTATAAGAATTTGTGTCTGTGCTTATAGCCTTATTGTTGCATTATGGTTAGTGTCATCTTTCAAAATCTGATCTTATACATACTCTATACATGTATTAGTTTTTAGACAGGTAAATAGCAATGAATTTTGAAATTATATTTTTTTGACATTGTACCGGTATGTCATTTACAAGTTTACCGTAAATTTATGAAAGAAGAATGTTTCCAATAGAAGATTTATTTACCTGTTAAAAATCATTATAATTTAACTTCTGATTTTTTATGTGTATTTTTTATTGTATGTATGATGTAGCATAGCAGCTGTTTTTTTTACTATTAAAGAGAAATATTTAAATACATGAAGTACCTGTAAACTTTTAATTCTTACAGGTATGCTTCTTCTCTTACGAAAGATTTTTTAAATGTTTTACAGCAAACAGCTGATAGCCACAAAATGGGAGCGATGTTTTTTCTTCACAGTGGGAGGGAATTTAATGAGCCAGGCCAGAGATGAGGTAATGCTAACACAACACCATAGAAATCACTGCCGTGTAGAACTATCAACATTAGTACTCACTGTAATAGAAAGGGAAACAAAACTTTACACTGCTTGTGAAGGGAAAATCTCAATCATAAATGATCTTTTGTTTGAATGTTGAGAATTTGCAGACAATGCAGTATGTTGTAAATTAAGGATATATTAAAATGAATAATTATAAACCAAAATAAAATCATTATTAAAATGTGGTAGCTCACTGATCAATGTCATATGGTCAGTAATTTTAAGTACTGAACCCTTTTTAAGGTGGTATGGGACACTTCCATGTTGTGACGTATTGTTTATCGAAATAAGCAATAAAATCAATTATTATACTTTTGTGTTAAATACTGAAATCTGATTGGTTTAGACGCAGTTGACAATTCGTTCTCATACCCTCAGCGTTAGCAACACACTTGGCAACGGGCCGAGAGAACGAATTGTTACATGCGCGTAAATTATGCGCGTACGGTTTGCCGTAGAACTCGCGTCTTTTCTATATAAAAGCAGTAAAATTTGCTATATAATTAAGACATTCAGTATAATAAAATAAATAGTGCCTATTTGGGAGGGTACCAGTTGAAATTGACTCCCCTCGAAAACCATTGTCAACCTCCGCTTCGCGTTGGTTGACAGTGGTTTTCTCGGGGTGTTAATTTCAACTGGTACCCTCCCAAGCAGGCACTATCTATATAGTGTAATTATATAAGTAGTTTCTTTCCCATTACTGTCACCTAACAGCCTAGCACAGTGGGTTAGAGGGTTTACTACGAATCTGTACGTCATGAGTTCGAATCCCGCTGGGGGTTTTACAATTTTTACCTCTCCAAATATTTTTAAAAGCTATTTTTTGGTTGAATATTGTAAAATTTGAAAATTCTAAAAAGGGGAAAGTATTTTAATGATAATGTACTTTAATCCACATTTAATATCGACAGCTGTCCCATACCACCTTAATTTCCTTTAAATTTTGTAATTTTCATATATAAAGTTTGAGTAGATTAATAGGTAAATTGTGTTTGTCTATCTATCCTTACTCACTCTTTAAACTACACAATGATGACCATCTTGTTATCTTAAAGGTCAAGGTCAAAGTTGAAGGACTATAAAATGTTCTCAGTTGTTTAACTGTTGAATGTAATCATCACTGCTTTTGATAAATCAGATTGTTTTGAAAAATACATCTTGATCATCTTCACAAACTTAAAAACTCATTTATGCTTGCATGGCTATTATAGTTAAAACATGGTGTCCATGGCTTCATGATTAAATAATGTGAAGTGTTACCTATGCTTGAAGTATTCTTAAACTATTCCTACTTACAGGTCATTTCTACTAATACAAAAAAAGTAAGCTATTAACATCAAATGTAATGCCCAGCAAACTATTCCTTGCCGCACACCAATGTGAAATATATTATTATGTTCAGTTCACCTATGCATTGCCACACTGATTCCATGCACAGATTTCTGTTTGTGTTGACTTGTATATCGTCCATCCTGTGTTGTGGGTGTTGGAATGTCCAGTTTATCTATGTTAAATAATCAGTCATTTGAACTTTTATGTACTCGTTAATTTTGACATATTTTAATACATTGAGCCTTTTCATATTACTTTATATACAAGGATGAGAAAAAAAAGCTAGAACATGCTGGAGTCACTTTAGATTGCATTTGTGTCATAGGGTAATACATACAGAGAACCATTTGTGGGATGCAAATTACATAAAAGCAATATATACAATGTGTATTGAATTGATGTACATTTTGTGAAAGAATATAGATTATTTGATTCAGTATTATAGTCTGTCCCAAGATATTTTTGCTGCACATTTGGACGATTTTTAATAAAAATACACATACCTGTGAAAGAAGTGCAATCGAAATCGATGAAATGAAAATTTCCAAGATAACTTCATTCACACATTATCATTTTTCACTCGTAAAAATTCACAGGAACGAAAACAGATTTCCTACGGAGATTCATAATTGGGAATGTTGACATCTTTTCTCCATTCAGAAGTCACTCGGAATACCTCGCACAATTTTTCAACGTTATCATCCAGGCTTAATTATGGCTGATGCAATGCAAAATCCCCGTAGACTTTCTATTTTTAGCCGTGTATTGAAACCTGACAAGCTAGAGGGGGCGTTTCAAAAGTGAAATCTTAGGATTTTTTCATACTATTGAATGAACATCGTCTGAATCAAGAGGTATTTATAAATATCGAATAATTTAAGAAAATATGCGGCAAAAATATCTTGGGACAGACTATAGTGAATTAGAATTATCATTTAATTAGTAACTGCATGCCTGGGACATGTTTGTATTAACAGTGATATACATGTATAACTATAATTTTTTATCTGTAGTTTTTAGAAAACTTCATTGCTTTTCAAAATTAAGGGTCAATTTTTTTCACAAATTTAAAAAAAATATTTATTTTCAATATTTTTGAATTAGCCATGAACAAACTAAAGTAATATGTAATGAACAGTAATTATTGTCAAAAATAACCATCCAAGATAACAGTTCTATGAAATTAAACAAAATGTTAATTACCAGTATTGACATAAGAGCTTAGAAACATATTCCTTAATATACCATTAGTTTCATTTAATAATCAAGAAACTGCTAGTGATACCAATTTTGTGGATTGGTCTTTACAGTACTGTAGATGACTTCTTCAGCTAGAGTGTCAGACCTATTTGGAACAGTACTAGTAGGCAGTATGTTATAATATTGTTATTAATTGGTATCCTGGGATTTATTTGTCAAAATCTGTGATGTTTTAACTTCATAGATTCATTTTACTTCCAGACACTACTTACAAATGTACTTGTCATGTTCTTTGTTGTACCTGGGGAATATGTGTTTATATAAGCAATAGACCACGTATAGAGTTACAGTATTTTATGGCAAATCTCTTTGTTTTAAATACAGAAGTACATGTAACTTGTATTTTACATCTTTAGAATTAAGATATTTTTATTTCATGGAACTTTTCAGTTGGCGGGAAGTTTAGTCTTGGATTTGAATGAACCAGGCGTGTTGGCTGAACCACATGAATCAGATGACAGACGATTCGTCTTTCAAATAGTATCACCCAAAAATAAAAGGTAACATAATTAAAAGTAAAGTAAAATAGCTGTGACATTGAACTTCAATTTCAAAATGACTTTACAAAATAGATGCCATTTATTATTAAAAAATGGAAGATTTTGTGGTTGATAAAAATCATTTATTATTTTTTTTAAGAAATGTTGTGCTACAAGCTGAGAATGAAAGGGAAAAAGATGAGGTAATGGAAAAGTTACTTAATGTATATATGTTTTAAAATTGTCATTTTTATCATCAGAAGAGCAATTTCCATTATAATAACACTGAGCTAGATGTTCATGTAATTCATGTTCAAGATCAAAGAGTAGATAACTCCAGGTAGGTTATCATGGTTTGATGGATTAAAATTGGATAGTTACTTTACATGTATTATGACTAAATAACATTTTGACTTGGTTGTTGTGTTGTAGTGGATCTGTACCCTGAACAACATAGTGAGAGAGAGTGGATATGTCAAAGGGAAAGGAGGAGGTTCACAGGCCAAACCCAAGGTCAGCTTACTGGTTCACATTATACAAACTTGTGAATTTCTGTGTTTTGTGAATTTTGGTGTCCTGCTGTTATCGTATTAATGGGGTTGAAAGTACTAGGCATTGTGTAAGAGGTCGGAATTGTTGCTCAATGACATTCTCTATATGAAAGACACTCTTAAAGAACTTGCAAGCATGTAGATGATAATAAAGAAGAGGGATAAATTTTAAAGAGGGAATTATGTGTGGAGTAACAGAAATTAAAGGAAGTGCAAGAATTATTTATAAGAGAAAGAAATGAGTAAAGGTATAGATTGGAAATGAACAAGTTAGGTAAAGTAAATTAAGCTGCATCGATTTTAACAGTTATTACTGGTAATTAAGTTGGATTTCATCAGTGACAGAGTTATCTAAACTACATGCCCTACCATGTCTTGAGGGATTTTAATTTATTTTCAGGAGAGAACCTCCAGTTCTAGCAGTATGTCTAAACCTGGATCTGGATCTGTGAGTCCGGATCAGGCCAGCATCAGCAGGTACCCCGAGTGTAGATATAATCCATATAGACTGCATGAGACAATCCATGTACATGTTGTTACTTCAGTCACAGTAGCATGAGTTGATACTGATCTCTGAAACATTACACTTAAGTCTGTGTTTATTTGACATGATATATTAACAGCACTTTTTTTTACATTAATGATGGCGATATACATTGTATATATGGAGAATGATATAAAAAAACTTGGTAGAAAACTCCATAGTTCATTAAATATATTCACATGTACATGCACTTATATTTACATCTACTGAGTGTGATTCCCTCTATTTCTTATGGAAACGTATAGTTAATTCATAGCTCTATAGAAACAGCCAGACTGAAATCTACACACCCCGTTTTTCGATTGGTTGAAAGCTACAGCAACTGAAACTGACAGGACTGAAATCTACACGCCCCGTTTATCGATTTGTCGAAACCTACAGCGACCTAAGAAAAATCATGGACTGCACGAAATAATCATGATGATGTCAGACTCAAATTCCCATAGGAGACGATTTGGCTGTTTCTTTTAGCTAACGTACTGATTTACACATGTACAGTAACAGTAGTTTAGTGAATTTTACTTACTTTTTACAATCAATTTATTAATTTGTTAATAGAAAGATGTAAATATAAACAATAAAATGCTTTCTTTGATGATTCATACCGGATATGAAGGTAGCGATCATTGCAGAAAAAATTAACATAACCCGCTTATGCGGATTATGTATTTTTTCTGCAGATGTCGCCACCTTCATATCCCACATGAATCACCAAAGAAAGCATTTTATTGTTTAAATAAACCCAATGATATATATTTTTTTAATAAAAATTCTCATTGCATGAATCAATATAATGTGTTGAGTTCATTCATATACAGCTGTACATGTAGGGTAAATTAAATGAACATTTAACTAACATGAACATTATTTCATCCAACATCAAAACGAAAAGCAAGTTGAAAGCTTATTTTTTGGGGGAGAAATTCTTTTGAAGCACCTAAGTATCACACAGTTTTGAAAGTGCATGTACTGGTAGTTTTATTTTTTATAAACTTAAGTTTGAAGCTATGAATTTGTTTCAAAGTCTTTTCTTAGCACTATAGATATCATAAATTAAAATTAGTATTTTCTTTCCTTTTATTAATATATAGAGTAATCAAACCACCAAGATTTATTCATACATGTATTATTGTTTGTGTGTGTTTACTTTGTCTTTTTGTTATGTTTTTGGTGTGTATTTCTTACCTCTTCACAGCATGTCAAGTACGGGGGCGGTTCCTAAGACCCCCGCCCCCACCCCCTCCAGTTCCTTTGTGGCTGACGCACCCATTCAGTTTGATTTGTTGACCCCCACCAGCCAGAATGGAGGAGTCGCACCCAGCTTGCCAGGCCCCCCAAAGTTAGTGTCCAAAGCATGTCTCTATGCCTGTATCATGTCTCCATTTTAGTTGCAGAACTGAAGCTCATGATCTGTTAGCGGTGGTATGAGATACTAGATCTGGAATCATAAAAGATAATGTATGCCCTCACTTTTCATCACAATCTCTTTTTCAGCTGTTGTATAAAAAAACATTTTCAGCTGTTGTATCAAATACCAGTTTAGAAATTACATGTCCTGGCTCACTTTTTACCTTAATCTCATTTTCTCTATTAATTCGACATTTCTTTTCCAAAATATATCCATATTGAAACAGTAGATTTTGAATATTTTAATTAAAATGATAAAACATGCAAACTTTAACTCAGTTGACTTTTATTGTACTCTGAATTTTCCATTCTTTTCTTTTAACAGTTGTAACAAATCAGTTGTAATTTGGCATGAAATGATGTCGTCTACAGATTGTGGAGACAGTTCTGCAGCTGTATGGCATTTAGTGATGTTTTTTTTTCAATTGATATAAATATTATTTTAGTACATAGGTTCTTTTCTAGCAACTTCAAAACTATTAATGTTTCATAAGAATACTCTACAAAATATTTTCCTGCACTTTTTTATTTCCACACTTGCATTTTTTATAAATAGTATATCTAAAAGCAGTACTTTCTTTTTAAAATGAAATTATTTGTTCATGCCTTAAAATCAGGCTAGGATGACGGTTCATAGACACTCTGATAAGAGAGGTAACTCTACCAGGCATAAATCAATGGCTCAATGACATAGAATATCTATTGTACATACACCTTTTTATAATTGGAACTGCTATGATTTTTAAACTGCCTGTATGGATATCACACATGCAGAAAGGTTATGTTTTTGATAGTAATTTGGATATCCAGACCTTATTCTTTAAGGGTATATAACTCTGAAAGGCACATTATTTCTTAACATTATGATGAATATTTTGATATTCAAGTGTTGTACTTATTTCTTTCAGCCCAGAACCGTAAGAAATATTACACAAGTTTGTGTTGTACATGCTTTAAATATCGCATGACTAAAAAGTTGACCTTGAAGCTTTCTTTTATGTTTCAAATTGAATTTTGGGGGGTTTATTTACAAAATAAAGAAAATGAGCAAGTCGCTTTGAGCTGTTGTAAAGCTAGATTGTTGGATTGTTCGCAATTCTTCATAAAAAACGATCCTTGTCTATTTTAGTTTGAAATTACAGTTCCTCAAATACTCTAGAAGCTTTAGTTTAGAAGTGTTCAAGACATACCCTGTCTGTAGATATTGTACTCAGTTATATTGTGCTGTTATAAGAAGGGAATACTCTGGTTAAAGTCTACCTGTATTACATTGATTTTTTGGGAGCAAACATTATAATAAGACATACAGTAGATAGTAGTTCTTCGGAGGGTTATAGACTTCAGTCTACACTTTGCCTTTATATGAAGATCATAAAGTCAGATTGAATATATTCATGCCATTTGATTATTAATTTCCTTTTCAAGTTGAATACTGTAAACGTACTACATTTGGCTGTGTATTCTATTTAGCGTTTTTGGCGGAATGCGTCTTCCGCTAAATCAAGTACATTGCTAAATGCCATGCATATATGTATAAGAATATTCACATTCAGGAATATGCTAATTCAAATCCATGCCAACTTGTTCAAAAACTATTTTCCGCCAAATATCGTACATGCCAAATATAATACATTTACAGTACATAATGTGCTTTGTATTATAAGTTTTTTTTTAATGGAGCGCTTCCATATAAAGTTTGAAACATACAGTACATTAATAAATTTGAAAATTGGGTTCAAACTTCAAAGAAGAATTATGTATTGAACTAAGTATCTATATTTTTGCTGTAACAGGAGAATCAACCCGTTTGACCAGTCAGCCAATGAGGTGTTGGATACTCTGGACTCGGCCATTGATAACTCGACTTTTGTTGAGAGTTTTGTTGTCAGATTTCTAGGTTCTATGGAAGTAACAACAGACAGAGGTATGATACTCCTGTCATTTTATGGAATTTTTTCTGTTACAGATTTTTTTTTTGAAAGCCCAAGACATTTCTCCTTTTTTTTTTTTTAACAAATCTATAGCATGTGGTTATTAGGCATTTTTGTTGATTTTTGTATGCACAAAGCAATTGATAAAAAATTATTAGTCTGATGATGTTGACAATAGATATAAAAAAGATTTAATTTAGTGGTTTGACAAGTTGATGGTTGAACTTTTTCAGTGTCCATTATATAATATAAAAGACATGTTTGTAAAAGTGAAAATCATAGAATTGTTTCTCATAATTCATAAGCTGTTAAACATTTTGTATACTATTTTTATTAGTAAATTTCTCTGCTGTACAAATGATATGGGTTATTCTATGGTTGTAGGAGAGAGACTGGTGCATGAAACGATGAGACAAATCATGGCGGCGCGAGCCATTCACAATGTATTTAAGATGACGGAGTCCAGGCTGGTGGTCTCTAGCGAGTGTATGAGGTAAACCAACCACAGATCTCCACACATCACTACACAGTACAGTATTTTTAAATATGTATAGTGGCTCAGTGACATCTTGAGTGTATGAGGTAAACCTACCACAAGGCTGTTTTAATACATGTATGTATGTATGTATGTAATAATGTATGTTTGCATGTATGTATGCATGTATGTATGTATGTATGTATGTAAAATAACACAGTTATGTCCTGACTGTATGAGGTAAATTAACCACAGGTCTCCACACATCACAACACAGTATCTATGTATAGTTACTCGGTTACATCTAATTTAAAGTTTATGAGATATACTAACCACAAATACCCACACATCATAACACAGTATCTATGTATAGTTACATCTCGAGTATATGAGGTAAATCGACCACAGATCACTTCCCATCAAAGTGGCCTTGCATAGTAGCTCAGTAATTACTAGATATAGAGTGTATGCATTAATAAACCACAGATCACTACACTGTTTTTCAAGTGGTATAATCTAGAATCTATGTGGTACTGTATACATATTACATTGGGCTGTGTATTCTATTTAGTGTTTATGGTGGCTTAAAACTCCACACAACACAATGTCTGTATCTTTCTAGTGACTGGAAGCTGTTTAAATTTTAGGAGCTAACAACACAGGCATCCACACACCTATGACTGTGATTCTAATGCTCTCAAAATGTGTTTCAGGTTGATAGACCCTGCCACAAACTCACTCCGCACGACGTTTGCTCTGGCGGACATCTCATTTTGGGCAGCACACCCCGAGAACACAAGGTGAGTCTATTTGGTTGAGATATAATGAAACAAAGTTTTGTATTAGTAAATGAATATGATTTCCATTTTAACATACACATGTACCATATTTTTCGTGGCTTAGGCCAATATTTTTTTTCTTCAATGCGCGAGCCTCGGCTTATCCCCCGGATCTGCTTATCGTAGGCTCAAAGTTGAAAAAATGAAACAGTAAAATACAAAATCCACTGCTTTTATCCATTGTAACAGTTTATTGTTAGAGGTTGGAATTTTTTTCATCAGTTGTCAACATGTGTATAGTTACATAGTTCTAAATCATCATTCACAATTGTTAAGATTTTCCAGTAAATGTACAAAGTTATTGAATAAATGGTGTTAACACCATGTAAGTGCAAACAGAAAGTAGAGACTGTATTTAGTAAACCCCCCTCATACAATAAGGAATCAGATTATTAACTATACTATACTGAACACCTTTTCTATCCACAGACTGTTTGGGTTCACTCTATAGTATGTACATGAACACCTACAATTGTATTCTATCCACAGACTGTTTGGGTTCATCACACGGACCAAGCCCCCAGGAGCTACCAACTCTACCTTCTCCTGCCATGTGTTTGAGTGCAACATTTCTGCGGAAGAGGTATTTCTAATATGATTCTTGATTATTTGATACCACATTAATACATACATGTACCAGTACTACCCCAATGATGTAAAATAGCCGTAACTGCTCTCATTGTACTAAGCTATTTAATTTAAAGTGATTGTAATTAGTATTTAGTGAGTATTTTTTATCATATTGTGCATTTTTCAAAATAAATTTATGTCTTTTACAGATTTGTCAGGCAATAGGAACTGCAACGAAACTTGCCTTTCAAGCATTAATGGTAAAACTGACATCTTTTTCAGATTTTGATTATTAGTATCATAATCATGATTTTCAGGTTTGGGCTATTATTGTGATCTTGTGCATTAAAACTCTAATAAATATTTATCTGACATACTAAGATAGTGCTGGTGTGGCCAAACTCAACAATTTTGATTACTAGTTTATATATATCACTTCTGACTGTGTGTTACAATTTTATAAACTAGATAGAATGACAATGAAAAGTTCCAATTTAAGTACCAGTAAATCATTTGTAAGAGCAATAATTTGGTAATACATTGACTGTTTAATTTATTTTGTATGATGAATATATGGGTGGTTGGGGTGTTACTGTAAGCTGTTTGTCAAGGTATTATATACATAACTATTGATGAATCTTAATGTGACAATTTAACAAAACAGCATGTGAAACTTAATGTGACATTTACTTCTTCTTTAAAGAAAAAAATTATTGACTTAGTAATCAAAATTTCCATGAAAAATGGTGCGATATCTTATCCTGTTCTTGAAATCTCTCTGTATATACAGAGGTAATGTTGTATCAGGTTTAGGCTATTCATGTGTGTCTTAATACTTTTATGTTTATCACATTGTCATCTGTGGTTTCACTCTGGTCACATGTCCTGCTTTTATGTGGCTACACATAAATGAGCATAGAATTTACAGAGTAAATCTTCTTATTTAAGATTTTACTTAGCAATCCACATTTGCAACTGCACAATAAACTTTTTAAATATATTTTAGTACAATCAGTACAATCAGGATAATGCATACAAATTCTATGCCTTTCCTGTTAGAATTCATGTAATATATTGATGCCTTTCCTGTTAGAATTGATATAATATCTCTATGCCTTTCCTGTAAGAGTTCATTTAATATCTCTATGCCTTTCCTGTAAGAGTTCATGTAATATCTCTATGCCTTTCCTGTTATGAATTTCAGCAACGTAAGTTACCACCAGGTGTAGGGAAGGCAAGTATTTGTTTTACATAAATACCTAGAAAGCAGCATATCAAACCGAGCACAGCAGTTATCTCCCCTGCCTAGGCTTTCATGGTTTATTCACAACCAGAATATATCTTACTCCTAAATGTTACAACAGAGCATAAAGCATTGTTTTGATTTTTAAAAAATTGCAAATTAGGATTCTGCATAGTTGCATACACTGTCAGAAATATTGTCTGACAATTTGTCATTTTTTCTGAGTAGGATAATGGAATGTACAGACATTTTATTTAATTTGATAAAATAACAAATGAAATTGAATGTATTTGGGGTTTTAGTGCATGATCTTTTTATTTTTAATCTTATATAAATAAGTTATATGCAAAATTTCAGGCAGAGATATATTTTGTATAATGTAGATTAATTGATAAAACTGACTCTAGTGTTATGCTTGTTTACAATATTCAAATAATGGAAAATTAATAATGTCATAATGACTAGTTTTTGATGTCATTTAATGATAAACTCTAACAGTCAGCTGTACTATAGTTTCTGATGTGCTGATTTATTGTCAGACTGTGTACATCCAGGTATTTGTGGAAAGCAAGCAATAGATGAGGGAATGGGATGTTGTCTAACCCCCGTACTCTGTTTATATCTCAACATGTACAGTATACTGGGAACTGTGAACACATCTATATTGACATCTACAATGCATCAAAATCAAATCTAAATGCTTTGCAGCATTTTTTCATTTTCTATGAAAGACTAGCGCTTGCCAGAACATTGAGTCAAAGCTGTACGCCTCTTTCTAAAAAATAAAATGATAGTATTTTTTAATATTAAAGAAAAAAGATATTAAAATGTCCAAAGATATTATTTAAATCGATTTAAAAGAAACTTTGCATGGTTTAAATGCGTCAAATGAAATTGGTACATGTATCAAATTGTTCTTTTTCATCTGAATGTCTCTTGTATTTGTTTCGAATGAATACAATGTACATCAAATAATCCCTGCAGCATGTTTGTCATTTTCTAACAAGAGGGAAAGTCATTTATGTTGAGACCATTCTCAATCTGCATGCTGGATGTTATTTTTGCATGCATTGTATTGTCAATAGAAGCAATGCAATAAAGATAAACCAGATGACATAGGTTTTTTACTTGTATATGTATTACCATCAAAGTGTATTTTTATTGTATCCAAGAATGCATGTTATTTATAACTTATATGGGGTATATGAAAAAAACTTGTATCATATTATTATCTAATGAATTTAACAGAATCCAGGCATGAATTTGCACAAAACACCATGTAATCCCCCTCGCCCTTAACCAAACAAGAAGAAAAAAACCAAATCTGCTTCATGCTTTAGAACAACAATAATTGCATATATATATTCAATATGTTATCTATATGATTCTGTTTACTAATACACACCATCTATTTTTTATTGGACAATTTTAATTCATTGATAATGAATCCATAATATAATACTGGAACTTGTTTTCTTGACATTTAACATAACCATAAAGTGTATATAGCTACATATCTTGGTCATGATTGGGAGTTATTATACCACTTGGCCATA
>WFKH01003881.1:9165810-9178532 GCA_016163765.1 Magallana hongkongensis | reverse complement strand
CTACATATCTTGGTCATGATTGGGAGTTATTATACCACTTGGCCATAAGATCATCAACTAAGACTAGACTTGATTAAGTAAAAATTATATCTTTAGTTCTATGATTTGCATAAATCGTAAATAATTCAAGGTCACTTTGTTTTCTATTTAGGCTTGCAAATCCACAACAGAAATTTTGTTTAATCATAGAAATGTGTTTCAAATACTATTTTGAGAGGAGTCCATTCTCAGTTGATGGTCATGGGGCCTACTTTGAGTTTAGGGAATGATGACATGTTTGTTTCTGATCACAGGAAAAGAAAGCGATGGAGAAGATCCAACAGGTGAAGACGAGGGAGAAAAACATACTCCTCCAGAACATCCAGCAGCTTGAGGACGCCCCAGAGGACGAAGAAGACAGTTTGCACAACCTTCCACTGTCCCCTGATGGCAAATACCTGGTGCTTACTGCTGCTGACGATTCAGAAGACGCCATGGAGTCAGGTGACTTGTCTCAGCCAATGGAAAAACTGACTGTGGAATCTATGCAGCAGCCAATCAGTGATAGCTTTGACACTGAGGATATAGAACCGGAGTCAGAAGCTTGATGTTGAGGTTACGCAATGCTTTTTGGTGTTATATTTGGCTGTAGAGTCATGGGTGTCTTACTGATGTTCTCCTCATGTAATCATAGTCTTCTGAGAGGACATTTTTGTTGGGAGGTTTTTAGATTAATAAGGAAATTTGCTGGGAGGGAATTCTTGTTACTAGGTATTTTAATGAAAGGTTTGAAACTTGTAGTTAACAGTTAGTATATGATTTTGTTGTAATTTATTTTATACATACTTGTTACTTTGTTTTAACAAGTCTAAATACTTGTATTGAAAATGCTGTGTGTGTGTGTGGATTTGGGTTCTGATGAATTTTGTTCTGCTTCTAAAGATTTTATAAAACAATCGAACTTTTTTTAGATCTCTGTGCAAGAGACAGGGCTTTGGGGATCAAGTGTTTTTGCTGTTTGGCTTGATAGATTGAAGACCTAATGTTTGTTGTTTATTTAGTATATGATTTCGTTTTATATTTATATGTTATTGATGTCAGAAATAATTTTTTCAGACAATGAACATGTATGTATGCAAGGGATTTGCATTTTCTTAGAAAAAACTATTATTGACTTTCATCAGGTTATATTTAACAGATAATATTGCATGTTGTCAGAGTTTGTTAATCATCAGAAGAACATAAAATCTATGACCACAATGTCATGCAATTTTTTTGTACATATTTCAGTGTGAAATACTTTCCTCAAACAGATCTTTCTAAACCTGTATAATTGTAGGTGCCCCCCTTTAACATTTGAGGTTGTAAATCTCCCTTTAACCAGTGCCATTAGAGTTTTTAGTTGTAGTAGTTGTCTTGCCATGGAATTCAACATAATGGTCAATTATCTCCCATCATTTGTAACTAAATATAATTCCATATGCACTTTTTCAATCATTGATAAAATAATGTATTAGGCTCTTGAAAAATGACCCAATTGTATTGAATGTAATTTAATATTTATGTGATAGCATGTGTGGGTATGTGTGGGCGTGTGATTGTTATATATTTATAGATATATGTATCTATCATATTGCTCAGAACAGGGAAGTTGAGGAAGGACAAATTTTCTGTAAAGTGTCCATTGTTATAGGTTCTACACTGTTGGAGAGGTAGTGCCAATAGTTGTACATGTAGAGGAGTCATATTGAATGGGACTTTCCTCTTCATTGGCTTTTACTTGTGTGATAAATTGTTAGAAAGAAAGAAAATTGAGAAAACTCAAAAGGGATATTTTTCATGTTATTTACATATTTGTTAAAGTCAGCCTGTTGCATTTTTATGAAAGCATTTAGAGCCTTAAATACTTCTCACTGTTTAAATTCAATTTTTATGAACTTCACTGTACATTATAATTTCTCTGTACTGTTGTCCTGTGTTATGTACGTCATATTACAAATAGCTGAAGTGTTGATGGAGGGATTGCAGGCCATTGATTGACTGGATGAATACATTGAAGATTTAAGGTCTCTCTGATAAAATAACGCTCTATGATTCTCACATACATTGTTCACAATTATACTTTTAGAAAATAATCAGGTTGAAAGGCATTTATTGTTGAATCTTACCCTTCAGGGAAGGCTAACATCATCTGCATTTCAATAATAAGACTACTATACTCACCAAATCCAAATTCGAACTGTGTACAGAGTTATAAAACTTATATTTTACCACTCATCTAAGATTTCACCATGCTTTGTTACTTAGGAATGGTAAAGATCTTTTCACTTTCTTCACATATCAGAATATTAGATCACTAAGAGTTCTTAATCAAATGTAAATAAAATTCTAAAACTATGCAAATCATTTTTATACATGAAGTTATGTAACTTGCTTATTGGTAATAGGAGAAGCCAGGTTGGGATTAGTGCTCGCTTTATCCATTGTGCCTGATTATTTTACAACATCTTTATCTTGTGTTTTCCTAGATAACATTTTTTTTAATGTATAGATATTAGAAATTAACTCTGTGGTTAGTAGCAATGAAAACTTGCTCTATTTCACTAGCTGAAAGTCATCACTTGAAATTGTGTGAAATACAAGAGTTGTTTAAGAGATTTGTTGTTTTATACAGATGTGTGTAATAGACCTGTGATATGTACATACATAAACCTGCTTGTATATTAAAGTATACTGTATTGTTGGATGTCAATACACAGCAATGTAGGGAAAATAAATAGATATTTGGAAAAACACCCCAAAACAATATGTGTTTTACTTTTAAAATAATTGTTTGCCTTGGTACAACATTGTATTTTGATAAATAGCGGACAGACAAAATCTAGATCTATTTGTTAATATTTTAATCATAAAAAATAAACGAGACCCATAGGCTACATTGCTAACCCGAGCACTAAAAAATTAGTTAAAACGAATTTTAATTTCTTAAAATTTTAAAACTTTTTGAAACTCCTTGAAGGCCAAATTTTGAGGACAACCAACAGAAATTGTTTATTACTAGCTTGTTTCCATATTGATATATATATTTTATTGTATTGTAAATCTTTATACTCTGTATGACACGATAAAAATCTTATTAAATACCAAATTAACACTTGTTAAAGTGTAAAATAGACTGCATCATGCAGCGTTTGAACGCCAGAATGAATATCATTCCAGTCTAAATACTTATCAAAATCTTCAATCCTCGCCCAGTGGTGTAGTTACCAAAACAGAAAATAAAGTCTTAATCACTACATGTAATTCGTACCGATACACACAGGAATCTGAGAGAGGCCACAATGGGTGAGCTGCAGATGTGTCATATATTTAAATAAATATATATCCGATGAAAGAGTGATATACCGTCTTTGGAAAATTATTTTAGAGAATTTGCATGATATTAATAACACTGACCCACAATGTTGATATAGCAAATAGAAATTAGAAAAAAAAAAAAAAAGAGCGATTCCGAACAAGAATTGTTAAAATTCGGATGCATAAAAATAGGAAAGGATCTGCAGGCCTATGACATTTCTACCTTACAAAGTTGGGGTCATTTCTTTGTCGCAGCCAATCTGCTAATGAGATTTGATGACGTCGAACGAAGTTCTTTCGGGATATTGGTCGAAAAAACATGCCGACCTATCCAAATTGGTTACACAGTATACAAAACAGATAATTTAAATAGCATTTAAAAAAGAAACAATGACTATTTGTATGACTTTTATTCGAATGAACTTGTTGAATGTGCAATTGTTGCATCACAAAGATTTTCAGGAACCAGTTAGCTGAGAACATGTCTACAACGGTTATTTATAGAGAGTCATTATGCCGCCGGTCCGTTCAGAGGCTCCGGTGTTGTAACTTTCACGTCGATGGCACAAGAAATGAACTCCCAATTTTTTTCTCGAACCTTGCGGGTGTCTTGTCAGCGAATACACAGTACGAGAATCTGCCAGAGCAGCTAGCATATCTCAGTCGAGTGATGATTTACGGGTTGCAGGTGGCTTAAAACACTACAAAGTAAAATTAGTACATCAGACTGCAAAATAGATGGAAAAATGTTGTTTTCACCTTCATTGATTAATGAATGTTGTTGCGATCCCTTGCAAAGCTAGTGCTATGTTAGCACGCATTAGTGAAGTGAATGTAGTTGCGATCTCTTGCAAGGCTAATGCTATAGCTACTTTAGCATAAGTGAAGTGGGAAAAAATTGTTAAATAAATGTAGTTGCGATCTTTTGCAAGCCTAATGAGACTTTAGCATGGGTGAAGTCGAAATAGTACGGAAGTGATATTTGATGTTAGAGTATTGATTAGAATTCTCATCAATGGTTTTTTTAACGTGTCATTTGATGAAACAATGGTCGAGAACATGTAGTGAAATGTACAAAATCAATTCGGTAACCATATTCACTTGAAAGAACCTTAAATCAAGGCCACGTCACTTTAATCATTATTTCTTTTAATTTTAGCATTGAACTGTGTCTTTGTATCCACTGAATTATATTGCCCTATTGTGAAATCTTACCCCTTTTAGATCCTCCGTATTACCACAGTTCTGTAGATACGTTTCGTCCGTTAGTAGTTCTGTCTGGTAGTCGCTGAGATCATCCCATCTTCAAGCATTTAAAACCTTCCATGCACCTCCATATGAAACTGCTCTAAGTTGAACTACAACAAATATATTGTTATTTTGGTGTTTTGCCGCTTTTTTAAATTAATGTTCTGTCGTGTTCTATCACAAGATTTCTGTACAAAGCAAACCCTTTTAGTGATAAGAAATGATTGTGACCATTGGCTCTTTGCTCTTTTTTTTTCTCCTTTTTTTTTGGGGGGGGGGATTCTATATAAGAGTTTATCATGTTGATTTTTGCAGCAAACTTTTATAAAATATGATCAATTATCTTTCTAAATTATCTTTTTAAATTATTATCTTTCACATCAATTAAACTTGATAACTTAATTATTGTTGTGTACTTTTTTCAACCCAAGAAAGTCTGCGAAGGCTTTTAAAAAGAAGAAAACTTTTTTTTTTATATAGAGCAACTACATTCAACGCTATAATGTGTAAAAATCCTCAATGACAACGTATCAAGGTGGTATGGGACACCTGTCGATATTAAATGTGGATAAAAGTACATTACAATCAAAATACTCTTATCGAATGAGAATTTTCAAATTTTACAATATTTGATGAAAAAATATGTTTTAAATTTTGGAAAGGTAAACATTATAAACGCCCCAGCGTGATTCGAATTCATGACATACAGATTCGTAGTTAACGCCCTAACCCATTGTGCTACGCTGTTAGGAACAATTTAGGGGAAGACATTGTTTATAAAATAATATTTGATTTTATTGTTTATTTTGATAGAAAGAACGTCACAATATGGAGGTGTCCCATACCACCTTTATAACCAAATTCTTTCTTGATTAATACATGTAAATGTTTCTGCTGTATAAACGTTGCCAGTAAAACCAAAGACGTTATGTACCTGTGGCGAAAAAGTCCGTGTTCTCTTTAGCGCCGTCATAGACGATGGATATTTCTTGAGAAAGAAATCGACAAAGATTGTTACCATTATTAAGAAAAAATTATTAAAATTGACGCATGCAACTCTTGATGGTTGAACAACGTTAATGATATTTTGAAAAACTACATACATGTACAAATAACAGCTCATCTTCATTGTAAACATCCAAAACATTGTCGAGAAAGTGCACTCTACCGGTGTATTCTGCATCTATTTTTAGTAACTATTTTCATACATTTTTCTGATTATAATGCAAAGTTACTAGGTGTACAAGATGTAGAAAAAGTGCATATAAATTTTTGTAAGAGGGTTTTGGGTGTCAGAAAAAATACTTGCAACAGCGCAGTATACTATGAATTAGGTAGATTTCCCCTAGAAATATTCAGGAAACAAAAAATTTTTAAATACTGGTTAAAATTAAGAAACAGTAAAAACTGTATTTTAAAAGCATGCTACGAAGACATGATTAAAAATAATGACACATGGATTTCAAATGTTAGGAAAGAATTGGGCACCTTAGACTTGGCCAATTTATATCATAGTACTATGAAAGAATCTGCTATTTTAGATATTATATATGATAGAATGTGTGATGTCTTTAAACAAAAAGTTGTTAACGATATAAGCAATGCGTCAAAATGTATATTATATAAACATGTTGTTGGTTACTTTTGTTTACAAGTTTATCTAAAGAAATCAATTCATGTAAAATATCGTAAATTAATTACACGATTACGGTTGTCTTCACATGACTTAAAGATTGAAACAGGGAGGTATGATAATTTAACACGTGATTGTCGAAAATGTGACTTTTGTAACTTAAATGATATTGAAGATGAATTTCACTTTTTACTTATTTGTCCATCACTTCGTAGTTTAAGAGAAAAGTATATTAAAAAATACTACTCCCGAAAACCAAGTGTGTATAAAGTTATACAGTTGCTATCTTCCTCAAATACTAAAGAACTGTGTAATTTAGGGAAATATTTATATTATGCCAACAAGTATCGAACACATGTATTAATGTGAATAATCAAAATTGATTATGTACACTTTGTATATTGCTACCCTATTGTATTTGAAATGTATGTTTACATGTATAACCTATGAGATATTCGTCTCTCGGAATAAAGAACTTGAACTTGAAAGGTGTCACTGTATACTTAATTAAGCCACTGTGCAAGTTCAAATGGGAAACTGTTATGTATTCCGCTGTAACGAAGAATTCTGACCCGGGTTGAAAATTGATCCGGTGGTATTTTTTCAACGTTGAATATTGAGACCAAAGGTGTTGAATAAAGATGTTCCGTTGAAAATTGACCCGCATCGTGGAAATTTGATCAAGAACCCGGTTCAAAATTCAACAGCAAATAAGCACAAAATAACGAATTGATATTTATAACTTAGATTTATTTTACCCCATATTTACAGTTTAAATCATATTTATTCTTTAGATTTACATGTTTACATCTTTTAATGGTCGGACAAAAAATTAAACATTTCAAAGATTATTTATCGAATTTCCATATTAACATTTCAAATATATATTGACTATTTTTATTCATAGCGAAATGTTTGCCTATAATTGCTGTTTTGTGTGATATCTATACTGATTTCAAATATTGTGTTTTTAAATAAGAATATTGGTATACTTGGTTACATGATCAACTCTTCAATTAAGTGAAACAGGTTGTTTTTTTTTAATATTTCTAGAAAGGTGTACAAATACAACTAATAAAGAAAAAATGCAATACGTCATATTGTTTAATTTTGGTTTTACACTTACCCAGTAAATTGAAATTTTGATATTGTTCATTGTATGTTTTCTAGATGTAATACAAGATTTACAATATGACATATTGTGATTTTTGTTCTTGCACACACTCGATCAGTATGTTAAAACTCTGATAATCTAAATTTTTACCAATCCAGTAAATATCAAATTTACAATATGACGATACGCTAACAGTATTCTCTTTATATAAGTTTTCTTAAAGGGACCTAGACACGATTTGAGATGAAAAATTTTATTTTTAATTTTTATGTATAAAATGGTTAACTTGTGTATTTTGAATGATTTACCAAAATTTTAATGTTAGAAATCAAGTTACAAGCGAGATACAGAGGAAAGAAGTTGGTGTTCATCTATTTTGTTTTTAAATTCATTTCCCCTAACATTTGTAATATTAGTATTTTGGAAATGTTAGACATTATTTGAGACATGTTGTACACGTTCATTTTTATGCATCCTCTTTTTCAGTGTTTTTTTTTTGCTGCAAAAAAGTGTTATCAGGATAAATCAGGATGTAACTAATAAGATGAAAATGATTGAAATAATTTTTTCCTAGGCATAAACCATTCTGCTTAATGGAATATATAGCAAGTTAGCAGCCTAATGTTTGTCAGGATGCCAATAACGTAATTTTGCTTCTATAGTTTCTAAATAGCTTTGATCCCAAAAACTTAACACAAGTTTTAATTGATTATTTCAATGAAATGGTCAATTGCATTTTTAGTAACACAAATCGTACATGAAAATAAAGTAGAGGATCATCCGATGGGGTCAGAGTAGGTGTTGGACCTTCCTATCACAGGCACCTATATTATTAATGTAGAGGGTATAGATTTTTTATAATGAGAAAAATATATAACGTCAGGTGCATGTGTTTCTAATTTACAGGTAGTTCATAAAATTGAAAAGTAAAAAATAATAGAGATCAATTGTAATCTTTTAAAAGAACTATGCATATGCAGAAAGTTAGCTGGTGCTTCGAAAATAGTTTATCTGGCAAGTTTACGAAACATTATTGTTAAGTCAAATAAATTATATAAAAACTGTTGACGACTTGTCAGATAAAAATATGACAACTGTTTTTTTATTATTTGTCAGGGAAATATCCTGACTTCTCAGAATTAAGCACAAGCACCAGACGCTATACATTTTTCTCATAATAAAAATAAATACCATCTACCTAATCATACAGTATTATAAGGTAGTGGGTATATATTTTTTATTATGAGAAAAATATACAACGTCAAGTGCCCGTGTATTTAAGTTATGTCGATTTGCCTAAAAAGTAACGTTAACGGTCAGTATTTGTTGGACATATTTATCAAAAATTATGACAAGGTTACATCAATCAAGAGACAAACATTATATCCAGATAAAGGGAAAAGTGGAGGTTGGTGTCAGTTTTTGAAATTTTAAATTGAGACATTAATTTGTATTCTGTTCTAGTACACTTGAAAACAAATAACCTATTTTCTTTATGCTACAAAAAAATTTGGCAGTAAAGACTAATAATTAATCTGTCCTTGGTGACCTTTTAATTCAGTCCCAAGGTGGAATTAAAATCAATTTTATGACCAAAAAATTGCTAACCCGACTCGCCCGTCCCATTCAGAAGCAAAAGGTCATCTTCTTAGCTTTATTTTTAAGGTATAATAAATGGATACATATACCAAGTTTTCAGTCTTAATATTAAATGATTGTAATCGGACAAATCAACCTAAAATAAATCATTAACGTCCGCATATGTATCGGACAGAGTCAATTTTCAACGGGTCGAGGTCATCAGTGTTAAGAAAAAACTTTTTGAAAAATTTGAAAAATGACCCCGAGTATAAATTTCATGACCTTTGATCTCAAATTTTAACGTTGAAAAATTACACCCGGGTTAATATTCAACGTTGAAAAATGACACCGGGTCAATTTTCAACCCGGGTCAATATTCTTCGTTACACCGTCATCCCTGAAACTTGTTTTGGATTTTAAATAATTTTTATATTTTTTTAAAAAAGATACGAATAAAATCATAGTCAGGCATATTGTAAATAACGAATTCAAAAAGAGTTAAAACACTTCTTATTATTTTTTTTTTTAATATTTATATCAGTTAATCGACGTCTTTGAGATAGAAATTATGCATAGGGAGCAGATAAGCAAATATGTACACATAATTCATAACATATATAACACCTGTTTTTGTGACCAATTAAGTTCATTGCTTCCCCATACAATGTTACAGTAACGTATTGCTGCAGACGCATGAAGTTTATATTGGAGTCCTAGATTTAGCGATTTTTCTTCTCATAATTCATCACTGAGTTCTAGATTTAGCGATTTTTCTTTTCGTAATTTATCACTGAGTTCTAAAGTTAACGATTTGTTTTTTCGTGATTCCTATTTTTTTTTCTTTAGAAATTGCAGGATGAACAATGTATTATTCCTGTGACATCCGATTGTAAAAAAAAAAAAAAAAAAAAAAAAAAAACAAAACAAAAACACGTTGTTTATAGAATAAGAAATGGAAATTATAAAGCATATTCAAAAAAAATCTGACATAAAATAGAATGACAACTTTTCGTGTGAATTATGATCGTGAGGTGTCTAAGGAGCTTCTCTGTTTTTTGAAGCCTTGTTTGTGATTTCTGATGAAGACTTCCGGTAGCTGTCAGGGTTAAGGTTGATTTAATTATATTGTACATGAAGTGGGAGAAGACCAACCCTTGTCGTGATAAATGGGTTATAGATCATATAAAACATGCTTCATATTAAATGATTCACGATTTACGACTTAGCCATGCACATTTTAATAAACTTCAGGGTTTTTTGTAATGTTGCGATGTCTGAAATGATGGATTTCGTCAACCTTGTTTAATGTAATTAAGAGACCTTCACCAGTTTCTAAAGTTCATTAATCGTAAAATCTGGTAAATTGCAGACTGGGGGAAGAGAGAGATTCAGAGGCTATCGTTTGTTATTTTCTCATTAGAAAATAATAAAAAATGAGAGAAATTATTAATAGAACATATCTGGATGTGCTGGTCTGCCAGTAGTTCTGTGGGGGTCTCATTTATTGTGACCATTTTGGTCTAGTGTTGAACTATCTCAGACTTATGTGATATTTTACTCAATAGTGCGTGCTATTTTTTATACATCAAATCAGATCTACTTGTTAACAAAACAAGCTATTGATTCAATATATTTGATAATTTTCATTTCCATCATTTCATCATTTTGATATTTATAACAACCTCTTTACGTTACTGTACTCGTATATCATATTATAGACGACACAAACGATACCAATAAAAACAGAGATTTTTCCAATTCAATTCAATTCAGTTTATTCACTCAAACCATGAAAGGGTACATGAGGTCAATCAGTATAATTATACAGTTCAAAAGTCAGAGGTACATTTTATAAATGAATAGATAGGTAGTAAATAAATAGTAAATAAGCAAGAATATACAATATATACAATGAAAATTGGAAAAAGTAGAATTATGGAGGACAAACTATTATATTAGACTGTGTATTTTGATAATGAAATAACATAATTTTTTCAGATTTGTTAAATTAGTACAAGACATAAGTTCACAGAACTTTATAGTATTTGGTGCTGAACAGTATTTATCCTCAAGATATCTATGTCTAAACGTCAATAACTCTTTACATTCAAGAAAAAATGAAATTCGTCAGCAATTTGACCTGAATTACACATTACACACTCTTTGGTTTAAAGGAATATCGTACCATCTCCCAGTCTCCACTGGGAGATGGTGATTTGAGGTTCTAAATTTCATAAACATCTTTCTGAGCTTATATGGCAATATATACATGTAATTTTCATAACTAAAATTTTTCTTAAAAATCTTGTATATTTGCTCTTTTGACGAGTCATGAATTTCACTAGACCATTTTTGGATATATTGGTCTTATAACCTTCGTTTTACAATTGCAATTCCACTACATATCCGAGTTAGCACCGTTATGATATATCTTTAATCAGCCTCCGAAGATAAAGTATACAGTAATTTCTTTGATTGAATAATCATAAAGTATTGAATTAAGCTTCTCAACACAAAAGTTGATGATTTTTAAATTAAGTCATTGTATTCACATGACCTTAAGTTACCAGGGTACACTAGCTAGAAGACGGTCTAAGGAATATCCTGGTTTTACTAACACAAACAAGCATTGTCCCTGACCTAATTCATAAGACAATGCACCATCTTAAAATATGAATTCAACTTGAAGATGTATGGTTTGCTATTTATAGAAAAAATGAAAATCTTGTTGGTGTTTCTACAAGAAATGGTGAGCCATCAACTTTTCAGTTCACAGTGTGACTTCCGTGCTTTTACTAATTTAAACATGATAATTTAAAAAGTTGTGGTGCATTATTTATCAACATGGTTTTGATGAGAACAGCGGAATATGAAGTATTATGTTAATGAAATTTTTAAATATTTTAAAATCAAGAAGGTTGAAAAACCATTTGTAATTTTCAGTGTATTCCTTTCTGGCGCAAGTTTAGGTCGTAATCTACATACAGTACAAGTGTTTTGGACACAGAGCAATGTACATGTCAGATTTGTTAGAGTCGTATTGTTATTGCTTGTCGTAATTTGTGTAAAAATTTAAAGTCCATGCATTTAGTTTGTGAATTTATATGCACAAGACTTGAAACAATAACTGGTTTTTTTTCTTTTTTCCAGTTTCAGACCATGCCGTCACTAATGTCCGTGCTACACGTGCTAGTGATCTTTTTGGCGATATTCCCCATCAATAGTATGCAAATCACAACGCAAACTAACGCAAACTTAAGATTTGTTCAGTGGATGGATGGCCTTTTCTACCCTCCACGAGAAAACGAACCGCGCCGCGTGCGCAAAGAGTATCGTCTGCTGTCTGATGAAGAGCGACTGAGCTACCACCTAGCCATACGTCTTCTAAAGAATGACAGGGTACATAAGAATTACAAAACTAAGAAATATCATTGCTAAGCTTTAGCTAATTTGAATATCTTGAACATTTTCAAATTAAACCAAGTAACTTGGCAAAAAGAGCTATTTTTAAAACTGTTAAACCATTTCTTTCCAAACAAAACTTAAAGCATCATTGCTACACTTCACGTTGAATTCTTTGATCATTTTCAAATTGTACTGACCAACTTGGCAAAATAAAGTAATTACTAGTATACTAATTCGAAACCATTTCTTTCCAGACTGTGTTGCCAAGTAAGTACGATGCCATCGCTTCTCTCCACCATATTGATATAGCCTCAGGCGCCCACGGAGGTCCCGGATTTCTGGGATGGCACAGAACCTACCTTTATCTGTAAGTTACTTTAAATGTATACTGTATGGTCTCCTCTC
>WFKH01003881.1:9137679-9154695 GCA_016163765.1 Magallana hongkongensis | reverse complement strand
ATTATTTGAATATTGTAATAGCCAAAAAACCGAAACATCGGACCAAGAAACTCTAAATATAAGACGAACCAAATATATTAATGGCTCAAAATTTCTATTCAGTGCAAGCCACACATTATAGCCTAGGTGGCACGGGACAGTTTTTTAATACAATTTGCTGTAGCCAGGGGATGTGTGCCTTCGGAACTCTGTACCTCTTCAATTCACTCCTCATAAGGCCCGTTACTAATTTCTGAAGAAAATTACTAATCATGACGTGTAAAATTTGCTACATTGAGGTTTTTCTGAGATTTTGACTCTTTCACTTTTCGCCCATTTTTCATGCTTTTTCAGCTTTTGAGACCCCTCCCCCATCTCCCAGCTAATTCCCTGCAAAGGGTTGATAATCCATTCCATGTGCATGTCGCATGTGTGTAGATTACTCTGTCCCATCTACCTACTTTTCGTGTTATTTTACCTGCCGTCTGTAACTTGCAATTTCACTGTGTAAAGTCAACACAATAGTCATAGCCGCAAGTTTCGCATTTTGCGTCTGATTCTCATGTACTAAGTTCATTAGGGGTCTACATATTGCATACTAATTTCAACAGGACAACAGGAGACATTCTTCTTCTAACCAATGATACTTATTAAAAAAATTCCATGAATTTTAGCAACACTCATAACAGCAATTCTCATTTTTACAAAAATATTGAGTACTTTATAATATTGGGTTCTTTATCCGAAACTTTCCCTTGCTACCTTAGTGGGTTTTTTAATTTAGAAAGAATGGCTTCTTCACGGGGGAAAAGCCGTTTTGACCCCATTTTCTTCATGACTAATGATGGATATGGAAAACTTATGGTCAAATCGGGATCAACTCCTGTTGATACTCCATGTTTCTGGAGATGCAAAAAAAAACAGTTGAAGGGCAATTCATATTCCAAAGGAAAGACCCATATCTGTTTTACGACTTTACGTTTAAAAATCAGTGCAGCGTTTAGAACTCATACTTTTCTTCTACCATCTGTCTTCTGACATTTTCATTGATTTGTTTTCAAGGTCTTTTCAACGTGAATAAGTTTTTAGTGACTGCGCTGAAAACGCAATGTATACAATTTAAGTTAGGACAAGGTTAGCTTTTTAAAAAGCTAAGAAAGTCAGCCAGCGGAATTTTAATTTTAGGGCAAAAGTGAATACACAGTCTATTAAAATACTAGATAAATAGTTTCCAGAACAACAATAATATGCGGGTGCACATTTAGTTTGCTGCCTTATTTTTATGGCTGTACATGTAGGTGAGGAGATAAGCGTGTAGCGGTTTACATGCAATGTATGACTGCACACCTACTTAATACTTAAAGTTGTAATTTTGTAGACATAGCTCTCTGATTTTCATGGTCTGGTGGCAAACTAATTCCAATATATTTACTTTTCAATCCCACTAAGAGAATTGGGAAATTATACGCGGACTCCGGACTGTGGCTGCAGACGATACCCATTGATATTCTTCCAATACATTGTTGCGCAGTTTGACCTAGAAACTGACCGGTTTCATAACGTCTTCGAATTTTTCTAACACGAACTGTCTAATTTTTTCCCAGAATTCCAATTTACGCAAGCGCAATTGAAGTTTCATCCTAACTTAATATAGTCAGCCCGCGGGCTAACTAATGAAACTTCAAATGCGCTTGTGTAAATTGGAATTCTGGGAAGAAATTAGACGGTCGTGTTAAAGAAATCGAATAAGTTAAGAAAATGGCCAGTTTCTAGGTCAAACTGCGCAGTTACGCTTTTGTTTATAAGACTGTCCACGGTTATCGTCTGGAGCCACGATTCGGAGCTACCTGATATTGATATAGTGGTTTGCGACGAGGGACCATGGATTACAGAGAACAATCGTTTTGCAAAATTTCGACAAGCAAAAAAAAAAAACAACAACAACGACAAAACAAAACAAAAACGAAAACCTACTCAACCAATTTACCTGGGGGTGGGAAATGAGCTAATAGCGTATAGTTCCTATAAATACCAGGGGTAACTCCTTCAAAATTCAATTTTATAAATGTAAATTCATGGAAAATGTTTGTCGGGAGAACAAATGTGGTGGGGGAGGCCTACCCCCCCCCCTTCCGATGTTAAGCGCCTATACAGCCATAAAAATAAGGTGCAAAGTAAATGTACACCTGTATATTATAATTGTTCTGGATACTATATACATGTATATAGTATTTTGAATAGATTGCGTATTCTCTTTTGACCTAAAAATTAATATTCCGCTGGCTGACTTTCTTAGCTTTTTAAAAGCTAACCTTGTCAGGTTAATCGTGAAGATCGTTTAATGCGATTATACGTTTATCATAAACATCGTTTATCCTTTCCTATAGTATATCAATCATATCGTATCATGCGTGTATACTGTTTTATCTTGTAATCCTATCATGATCCTATCCTATCGTTTACCTTGTAAAACAAAAACGTTGCAGGTACTGTATGTACATATTTGATAGTTACTAAGCAATCCTACATGTCTTTAGAATACATTTCGTCACACATACATTGGTTTGTCTGATGAAATAAAAGACCACCGTGAAATAAAAGACCACCGTCCTTCAATTTTACCGTCGCAGTTGATATTACTTGAATTTATCTTGGTTCATATATAAGAACGCCTATACTGATTTGTCATTTTCCGTAACCATTTGTGTCTTTTTATGCCCTGATATACCAAAGGATACGTTATTCTTGATGATCAAAATAACCAATAGACATGCAGGCTAGTTTTGTGCTAGTGTATAAGCATTCACTGTTTCTTTATTTTTACTCAAAAACACAATCAAAGAACTTTGACCCTATATTCTAACAAATACAACAACTGTACATGCAACATAAATATATCTGAACAGAGCAAACATAGATATCACAACTTGCAAAACCGCTTTTTATCTTTTGATGGAATTCCAATTAATCAAGAGTAAAGTTATTCGAGAAAATAAAAACTTCCGAAATATTTGGCTCATCTAGTTTACAGTTAACGCCTACACGGGTTCCAGAAAGGCTCAGTATTTGTCACGGTCCAGTTAATAGGCATGAATCAATGCAATGATACTACAGATTATTGATAGGAAATACTAAGATACTAAGATAATGATTTATTTTTATTTTCATTTTTTATCAGTTTCGAAAACGCCCTTCGTGAGAAAGTCCCCAACGTAACCATTCCATATTGGGATAACACACTAGATGCTGAGCTTCCTGATCCAAGGAAATCCATCATGTGGTCCCGATTATTTTTCGGAAACGGAAATGGCACTGTAGTAACAGGTCCCTTCCAGCGATTCACTACCCCTTACGGACTCCTCCGCCGCGATATAGGAGCAGATCGAAGACTAATGACAAAAACAGATTTAGAAAATGTATTTAGTCGAAGGTGGATGTGGGAAATCACGAACCCCAGTGCAGAGGACCCGTATAATCTAGAATTGTTACACAATCATGTGCACCTCTGGATCGGGGAGCAAATGGGTCGTATAGAGTCTTCGTCATACGATCCAGCGTTCTTTTCTCACCACGCCTTCGTCGACTGTATATGGGAGGAGTTTCGGCAAAGACAGAGGAAACACGGTATTAATCCCAGCCTAGACTATCCGAGAATCGTCAGGGATCAAGGGCACCAGCCTCTTGTTTTAATGGGACTTGGAGAACTTCTTGTACGTGATGGAATTAATGACTTTTTCACTCGGAGAATTTACAATTGCCAGAGAAGACCCAAATGTGTGCGGGGGACCAATCACTGTGGTTCGCCATATATTCGTTGTAATTGGTCGACAAGAACTTGTTTACCTTCAATAATGAGCAACTGACCAAACAACCCTGTTGCCCAAGGCCCAGCTCAGCAACAAGTGCCCTGGTGGGCACGATTAATGCAACAAAACGGGCTTTTCGGTTAAAAAAAAAAGGGTTTTCCTGATATACATGTAGCTTGTCATTAGATGTGGTCATGAGTTAAAAGGGAATCTAGTTGATCAATGGATCGAATGTGAAAATGGGAAGAATTCTCATTTGTAAGGTTATTGCGCAAAGTTAAACTCAACATCTTTTTGTTAATGTTAATGCCGTGCAGTGGGTGAACAGGAAGTCGTTTTCATACATTTATAACTGGGTACAACAAAGAACCAATTCAAACATTTTTTAAGCTTCCAAATTTCTGTCCGAAAAACAAATCCAGACACAAAGACGTTTCCAGAACGATATAATCTAAATTTCTTATCATCTATGAATTTATCTGTAGTAGTTTAAGTTGCTCAGGCTAATCCGTAACTACCTTGAATAGAACTATGAAACAGCATTTGTGCAATATTGATATTTGTGCAGTTCAATATCAATTATTCGTGTGCCATTTAGAGGTTTCTGTCCTTTGTTATCATTGTTTGTCCCATGTTTAAAAGTATGAATCTAGAACTAGGGCATCCAAGTATGAATGTGAGAATAAATATGCTGGGAGTTATAAATTTTTGTTTAGAAAACATTCTAGTCCACTATTACCTATATAAATAATTTCCCCAACGATTCAAGTCATCGAGCCTTTCCTATCATGTTGTAAATAATTGTGACGTAATTATATGATTGTCAATCAAATATATATATAATTTATTGTTGATTTTATTCAGTCATATACATGTGTTATTACATTCTATTGAAAGATTGCAATTATTTATTTTGCAATTAAAGTTTTTCTTTCATTATTTTTGCTGTATTTATGATTCTATAGACAATTGAACTTGAAAGTACGAAACCCTTGTTGTGGGGTGATATTTATGTGCATGCCAATTTACACGTGACTGGTTTCTCGTGGTTTGTTATGGGAGACAATAACAGATGCCACATATCCAACAAACTCTTTTTGTGTTTTGTGTAAACTAATCTTGGAAAAGCATTTTACCAAACATTTTATTCAATAAACGTTTCTTAGGGAAAATGCAAGCAAAGTAATAACTTCAGTTCATATCTTAATGCCATAATCATTGAACAAGTCCTTAAACTATTTTTGTTCGGTATCTATTTCTTTTTTAGAATTTTCAAAACACAATTATAAGATAAATTGATTGATTTATGGAGTTATTTACGCAACCTAGACACATCTATTAACTTACAGTGTCCGTTTAAGTATTGATTTAGGGTTTTTGACTTCATAACACATGATAAAGTTGTATAGTGCGCGAAAATATGTCTGCACAACCGTTCGTGTATACAAGTACATGTACTAAGAACGTCAAAGAATTAAAATTCAATATATCGATGTCATCGTGTCAATACAGGTAAAGATAAATATTACATATATTGCGTGTTTAGCTAAATAAATATTAAAACACATGAACATATTAAGCATAAGATTTGAGTTTAGTAGTTTCTGACATTGTATTTCCACTGAATTCATTGTTGGTGGCTCCTAAAAAGCGAATATGACTTTTATTTTTTGTCCTCTTCGTCTGTTTTGGCTCTATGTCTGCGTAAGCTTATAACACACATTGTAAGAAAAATAGAGCTATATAATTGATTCTGATCCAGTTAAATTGGGAGAAAATTAATGATTGTTGTCCAAAATCAGTTTGGTTATAGTGAACAGTAAGTTTTGTGAACGGGTCTAAAGGCATTTATAAGGTAAAAAGAAATAAAATTAATCTAACATAAAGTTGATATGTATGATTTTCTATTCCTAAATAGACGGAAAATAAGGTAAATTTTCTTATTATTATCACTTACCATTATTAAGAGAGAGAGAGAGAGAGAGAGAGAGAGAGAGAGAGAGAGAGAGAGTATAATATTTTGTGCCCATTTTGCCTAAGGGAAGAAACAAAAGGGTGTGTAAGTGTCACTAAATGTTTTGTCCTGGTCAGTTAAGGAATCCACAAAGCAGATAATGAGGTGAGACCACCCTAATGTTTAGATAACAATTAAACTAGCCCCAATAAGGATCTATTAAATTAGAACAGTTACAAGCTCTAAAAACAATTTATTCAAATCTGGAAGCAATGTTGAAAATTATAGAATACAAATAGAAAATTATATAATACAAATGAAATTTATACAATGCAAATGGAAAATTATAGAATACAAATGAAAATCATAGAATATAAATGAAAAATTATAGAATACAAATGGAAAATTATACAATACAAATGAATATTTATACAATACAAATCGAAAAGATCGAATATTGCAACGTTTGACATGCCATAAAAATAACCCCAAAAACAAATGCGTATCATACAAATAATTTGTTCAACCTGTTAATAAATACCAAACTGTGTATAATTTTACCTTGGCCATTAATTAGGTTGTCGTCAAACAGGATGTGGCAAATGTACCATAAAAGAACAAGCTAAAAATACAATAAGATGTCTGAGTTTGTGCATGGTGGAACTCAATGTATGACAGTTCCATTTCTGGCGATAATTGTAATAAACTTCAGCTGACGTGAAACTGAATAAGCGTAAACGCAATTATATAATGCTTACGTATGGATAATATGAATTATACATGTCCTTCGAAAAATTCCATTTTTGTACACATTTAAATAAAGTTGACTGGAAAAATTACATATAATCCAAATAATGGTTTTTCCTTCTCAGTAATGATACATTATATATAATTATACCATTAAAGTTATATGAATGGCACTGTGGTAATAATAGCTTGCAAGTTAAATCCCTGTCACACCGGGGCTGCGTCCTCAATGCGATCCTGCTGCGACCTTAAAAAATGTAAAACGCCAAGATCCACGCTGTCTTCTACAGTGCCGCAACAACGCAGTGGCATCCTTATTTGTCGCGGCGGGGTCGCCTAGAACGCCATGCGACGGCGCGCACTTTGGGCTGCACAAAGTGTGCGCCGTGACTTTGCGTTCTGGGAAACACGCAGTAGAAACGAAGTGGGGTCGCCCCACTAGAGCTCCATTGGCGCGCTAAAAGAACGCACATAATCGCAGTATAGACGCAGTGATAAGTCGATTGCGCTGGTACAGAGACCTCTCGGAGTCCTTTGTGATGTCACTGCGCCTCTATTGCGCTCTCTCTGCGCATCCACGGCGTTTGAACATGTTGTTTTTCATTTCGCTGCATTCACACAGCGACCATAAAAAGCGGTTGCTGCGATCATCTCGCTCTCTTGTCATTTTTTCTGCATTTAATCCCAGATACACCGAATATTAGAATTAACAACAAGCAAATAAACATGAGAATTTATTTCCGATAATAAGACAGTAATAACATTTAGTGGCGAGTTTTGTCACAATCTATTTATACAAAGCAAGCCCATACCGGCGGAACCCAAGGAATACTACCCACGTACAGGGGTGACCTCCCCTGGTCACTGGCGCGATAGTACCCCTACAGGCGACTGTGGTGGGAACAGTCCTCTAGGTGCCCACCAGAGTGACTGCCACAACCCAAGGAGGAAATCAAGTTCTGACTCGGGCCCTAACTCTTACCTGCCTCCCCTGGTATAACCCACCTGGGGATAACACACCCCACAGGGGTAGCCCCCCCCCCCAAGCTTGCCCTTGGCACCAAGGGTCAAGCCGGTCCTTCCTGTACCAATGAAGTGACCCCTGAATCCTCCCCAGCACTGAGGATGGATACCCCCCAGAGTTTTGAGACGGACATTAGAGAAATCCTCCTTCGTGGTAATCCCCAGATTCCGCCAAATGAACTTGTCTCTACGAGTTCAACCGCCACTAAATCGCGATGCATGTGTATGTTTTAACTGTAAATTATTTCACCCACCAAGCCTTACCATATGATAATTAATGTTAAAGTGCACTGCATAAAGGAACAAAATTGAACATATTAATATTTATTGATCATCTGGGTATACAGTGATGTTTGATGATGAACACACCATGGTTTCAAGGCCCCCCCTGAAGGCTGTTAAGGAATGCTGCGTTGCCCAAATCATTAAGATGTGTTCCGTCATAACGGAACAGCTGCTTCTGTGCAAAAGTGATTGCTGGGTGCCTTATGACCAGACCCCCCTCTCGTCTAAGAAATTGCTTTACAGCACGATTTACAGCTTTGCGTGTGGCATCAACCTTACTAGCTGATTTTGCATTGTGCCAGTACAATCGTGGCAACATATCTGACCAAATAATAGTCAAACCTGGGACCAACACTTTACAACGTAATAAAGAGCATTTAACAGTATGAATTAGTTCAACTCCACACAAAATGTCCAGGTCATTAGAACCCAAGTGTACTACCAGGTAATCTGGTGGCGGATTAGACTTTAACTTATTGTCGAAAAGAGGGTCAAAGTCCTTCCATCTCATTCCCCTTACTCCAAACCACAAAATGTTGATGTTCTTGTCTTGTAGGGTGAGATGTTTTCCTCCTGGCCGAATACAGACACTTCGTGCAGCCCAGTACACGATGGACGATCCCATGACCCATATAACTTTCCTACATCCTGTAAATCTTAGTATTTGTTAATGTAGGGACAAGAGAAAAAGTGAACAGTAACAATAAGCTACAAGCAAACTTATATGTAGCCGTATTAAAACCTAATATATGAAGCATAAGACTCTGACTTCCAGCGCCCCCATTGTTTAATAACTTGATCAGGGATGCCCCTCATTGCTGCCTCTGTTGCAGCCCCAATACTTAAATCGCCCAATCTTACCCTTACAGAATTGCAATGATTTGGCAAGTATGGCTGAAAACTGATAACGTGTCAGTGGTTTGCCATCAAAATGAACTAAGAATTGACCTTGACCTAAACCCTGAGCTCGAACCTTTAAATAATTTACCACTGCCATAACAGGGCATGCCTGACCTCTAGTTTCTGACAAAAATAGGGTAGAGGAATAGCCTAGTTGATTGGTCTTTGATTGTCTAATTGTGACTTTCACATGTTTACACCCATTAGCATCAACAATGGCAATATCACCAAACTGCAAAGGTCTCAAGTCACGACTTTTGAGTGATTTGCTGGTTAATTCCCCTACTCTCAAGAATCCAAAGAATGCCAAACAGAATGCTGCCTTAAATAAACAAATTTCATAACTATTAAGACAGACTTTTTCTAAAGCCTGGAGCAGCGTAATCAGGATATTAAAAGTTATCGGGGCCCGGGTGTCGTGTGTTGGGTTTTGTCGGGCTGCCCCATCTAACAATTTAGTGACTATAAATGACTTGGTAATGTCTGTGAGACCATGAATTTTGTACATATATGACAAGCCCGATATATAAGTTCTAATAGATCCAGAGGCTTTTCCTTCTGCAGACATTGAAGCTATAAACTGAATGATATGTTCGAGAGGAGCTGGCCATGAAAGAGGTAACCCATACAAGTACCTGAAACGATTGAAACTATCAGAAGCTGTTTTATATGTTTGCCATGTACTCTCTGCCATAGAAGCCCTTAAGAGTCTCTTGGTTTCCTCCGTCAAAACTGCCAAATCTCTGGGGGTAGTTGTGTTGGTGTTGGGTCTGCATATGGAGCCAAAGCCTGAAAACGTGGCCACTGACAACGAGAAATAGAGTCTGCAATTGCATTGTATTTAGTGTATATGTACTCTGCCTTAAATGTAATGTTAAACTTGAGGGTATACAGCACCAATTTCCTGACCAATGACATAACCTCAATAGATTTAGATGTTTGTTTGTTTACTATATAACCACTGCCTGGTTGTCAATATGAAATAAGATCTTCTTGTTGGCCAACAAAGGACCCCAAACATGTAATGCAACTACAACTGGAAAGAGCTCTAAGTAAGTCATGTACTGCAGCCTACCTAATTTTACCCATTGATGTGGCCACCTTCCAAAAGCCCATTTGTTGTGAAAGAAAATACCAAAACCCCCCGACCTACCACCTGCACTATCTGTAAAAAGCTGAATTGTATCATTTGAAACCCAGAGCCTACTAGGGAAGAGAGTAATACCATTGTACTGATTCAGAAAATCTAGCCACATTTCTAGGTCTAACTTCATCCAGGAAGTAACTGTTATCTTGGATTTAGCCTGTTTTACACCCACTCTAGCATCAATCAGTCTACGTATGAAGGCCCTACCGGGTGCAGCAACCTGGCATGCAAAATTCAAAAGCCCTATTATAGACTGCAAATCTTGTAAGGTAATTGTTGGTGTAAGTATGGTGGTTTGAACTTTGGTCCTGAGTTCGTCTAGTTTGCTTGCAGGTAAGCGCCTTTGCATAGCTACTGTGTCGAGTTCAATCGCTAAAAAAGTTAAACATGTAGTAGGCTCAACTTTCTTGTCGTCAGCAATCGGGACACCAAGTCTAGCACAAATGAGGTGGAAAATGTGTAAAGTATGTTTGCATATAGAGTCATCTGACCTCCCTGAAAATAAAAAAAATCGTCCAGGTAATGTATGATGTTTTGACTACCAGATTTCTTGGATGTTAGCCAATGTAAAAATGTACTAAACTTGTTAAATAACGCACACGAAAGCTTCGAACCAAATGGGAGGCATTTGTCAAAATAATATTTGTCACCTAACTTAATACCTAAAAGATCAAAGTCGCCCGGATAGATAGGTAATAAACGAAATGCACTCTTGAGGTCAGTTTTGGCCAACAAAGTACCCTGCCCCAGTAACTGGATCATCAGTACAGCTTCATCTATGTTACTATATTTAACCGTGCAAATGTCTGGGTCAATAAAATAGTTAACCGAGTTAAAATCTGGGTAGGATAGGTGATGGAATAGACGAAAATCCCCGTCCTTCTTAGGTACGAGGCCAACAGGTGAAACTCTAAATGTGGGGAAAGGAATTTCATCAAAAGGACCAGCCATCCTACCCAAGCTAACCTCCTTATCTAACTTTTGCTGCACTATATGAGGAGCATCCCTGGCTGATTTAAGGTTTTTTGCTTCATAATAAATTCTTGGTCCGGCATACTGTAATGGAAAACCAAATTTGAAACCTTTTACCAATTGAAGTTTGTCATTCTGAAACGGGTATGAATCTAACTCAATACATATGTTATTATAAACAATGGGTGTTGAACCCAGACTATACAGGGGGATGCACCTGACAGACTTAGTTTTGCCTCGGGCAATTGGCTTGAGGGTGGGGGCCTCCGCAATGTTCGCATCTGTGTCTGAACCTGCAGGGGTTGAAAGAGCAGGACCCCCTATTAAAGGCATAGCAGTTGCCAACGGACCTAGATAGCTTACTGGTACTTTGAAGTGGTTTGAATCCTGCCCCAGCCCCGTAAGAGTTGGACCCCGGATACTGGGCCTGGGTTCGGATCCCCGTGGCATTGCGAAAGGGGTAACTAGGCCCATTATTACCTCCCCAAGTGTCTCTGTCAGATGAGTGTGAAGGTGACTGTTGTAATTGCCCAGGTGAGATAAACATGACCCACAACTCGACATCTACAACCCCCCATGATGATGTTGGATGGCGTTCCATTTTCAATCTAAATTGCTCATCATATTTGGCCCACCCCAGATGACACTGCCTACCAACTGCCAATCGGATGTTATGCATGTATTGAAGCATATCTTGGGCTTTACCTGGGAACTTTTCGAGATAAATGGACATGAAAATTGTGAATGCAGTTGTCCAGGTGTTTATGTTGTTGATAGACTTAAGGTGTTGCTTTTCGATGACAAGTTGACCATTTTTAATCACGAGTTCCCCTGTAATGTGAGGGTCCGTCCGTAAGTCACGAGCCTGTTTTAACAATAATGGTAAGTCAATGTAGGCCCCAGCCCATATCTTTTCGCGGATAGCTACGGGCACGTGACTTCCTATGGGGTCACCAATGCTCATCTCTGCAGCGGGCCGACTAACCTAGGCCTGCACCTGTTCCCCAGTAATGAGACCCCCAATACACTGGTTCCCCACGACAGAGCCTACACTCGACTGATTAAATGCAGAATTTTGAACAGACAATACGTCAGGACTAAAGTTAATGGTTGTACCTGTGGCTGCGGTGCCTACACTGTGCTGCAGACTTTGGTCCGTTGGTAACTGACCCTGAGGGCGAGGCTGTCTACTGGGGTCTTGGCGATCCGATGACGACTGTGGAATGACCTGTGGTGCTGAAGGTAGATGGTCCGGGTTGACGTTGAGCGTCTCTCCTCCGCTGTTTGATGCAGGAGCGCATGGTACATCACTGGTCTCGCTCGCAGCCGATGTAGCCTCGATAATCCTTCGGCTCGGCCTTCTAATCCGTTTCGCCGGGTTCCCCCGTACGTTTTGGTTGCCTTTCTTGTGCTTTTTAGGAGGCATTTGACTTGATGGCGACCGATTTAAATTTCTTAGCGCTCTGAAATTTTCTAAGCTGCTCGTCTGCCTTGCAGGTCTCACAACACTATTTTTCCGAAGGTTCACGTCAAAACATGGCTAAGGCAAAATAATTCCCGAATTCCCCTTCGTTTTTAGGGGTTTTCCGCCAGCGACAGGGACTGTACTTTTTTATGAGATGAAAAACAACGTGTAAAATGCCTGATTTTCCCACTTTTGTAAAAATACGAGGTCACTTGAATTTTTGATGCCAGTTGTTTCGGCAGGGGGGTGAAAAGGCTCGGACATGATTTTCAAGCACATGTGTAACTTTGATGTAAACAAACTCTCGTGCCTTTGTGGATGGCTGTGTGTTTTTTGCTACTAATTTGGTTAGGAACGATTGTTTTAAAAGTTGTAAAGAGGGATTTTCCCAGAAGTTTGTTTTAAACTCGCTACCCGTGTCTAAAGTTGCGTAATTTTGGTAAGAATATATAGTAAAAATTAATAGTGGTGTGCAACCTGTAACCGTTGTCTGATAAATCAGTATCTATTAGAGGCTTAGACATAAGAACAATGTGTATATGCCAAGATCATAGTCTCAGGGACGTTTGAATTGAACAATAATGCAGAGTTGTCGTGCTTGCACATGAATTAAAAGCATTTATCACAATATGGTGATAAATGCAATTATTAGCGTCTTTAAGGCGCCTCCATGGTGTTTCTGGTGCAACATCGATGTCAGCCAGACCACAAAAACTTGAACAATGACTACTGCACAATAGCAAGCGATATAGCATTCTCCAAACTTGATGTGGATTACCATGTAAAAAGTAGCATTTGCGATTATTTCCGACTTATTCCAGGACGTACTTGTAATTGATGCCATTTTTCTGATGTTACTAGCCCTTTAGAACCATTTTAACAAGACCTTGGACTTTCAGTAGGACGAAGCTATCTATTTCTTGCGTCTAAACAAGTTAAAAATGACGCGGTTTCAAGCGAAATATGCACCGATTGCGTAGTCTTAGCTCAAAAGCCAGACAAATCTTGTTGATTTCAGAGAGCCATGGCTGAGAGGCCATCAGTGAAATAGACAACCCTACGTCACATTTCTGTTTAACACAGCTACCCAAAGTCCAAGCTCTTGTTAAAATGGTTCTATGTTTTCTAACAGCTAATAACGGTTATTTTTTGTAGACCCGTCTACTGAGATTTTTGTCTTGTCACAAATCATTTCAAAAGTTATGTTTCAATTACTTTATTTCATTATAACAAACAAAAACAAAAACAATGTTTTTATCATTTATATACAAGTAATAACGTTCTTTTTTGTTTCGCGTACAATTGTACAAATTAAAATGTATATGCCCATAAGTAAAGAACGTCTTGTTCACGCAGTCAGCGCACTGAGCAGGCCGTGACCGAGAGATAAAAACGCTTTGCACGCCATCAGCGCTTCAGTTACTCGTGAGCTCCGTAGAAACGCCTCGGTCGCCGGCAGGACGCCTTGATATCTTCACTTGTAAAAATTTCAAATAAAATTGTACAATTTTCTGAAATTTTCCTGCAATCCTACGGTGATTCCAAGAATTTTACAACGCCGTGATCACTCTGGGGGAACGCAACTTGGTGTGACAGGGACTTTACATTCTAATAATTATGTAGCCTTAATGTACATTTCTGGCCAAAAAAATAATTCTTAAAACAAAAATCGACATGTTTAATTTTCATTACATGGTACATCTTAAATAAAAATACTCCGAACTTATTTTTATTTCGTCAGTTTAATAACATAATATAAAAAGAAAAACGTGCAAGTACTGAAGTAGAGACTAAAATACACACAAGAACTATTGTTTCTATAAGTAAATAAAAAAACAATGGCGTTATGGATTGATGCTTAGGTACTGATTCTTAGATTATAATCATAATTATCAAACGAAACATGAGTTTTAAAAAATCATAAACAATACCAGTCGATGTGTACATGTCTCTTTGATTTAAACCTTACACATACACCCTATAGATATACATTAATGAATAAGTAATGTTCGAGACGTTTTATACGTTAAAAAAGATAAGAGATTACAAATCTCACTATACTTAAGCCTATAGTTTGGATGTATGTACATATATGTAACAAATGTACCATTAAAAGTAATTCATATATAAACCCCAGTTTATAGTGCAGGTATGATTTATTCTATTTATAGAGCGATTTCCTTATTCTGGTTTTAATCGTGACGAACTGCACGTGCGGAATTATCGTTGAATAGTGAGAAGTTCTTTGCTAAGCAAATATAGGTTTAAAAACAATAAAAGTTTTCTTTCCAGATTTAATCAATTTTTTAATTATGATATATGATTTAAATGTATTTTTTCTACCTAATAATACAAAGGTACATATCGCCGCCATCTTGAATTTATTTTAAATTGTTAAATCAGCTGGAGTGTTAGCTTGAAACTCATCGGTAAAATCATTTTGCGATTTTCTCTGTGTACATTGTGAATTATTAGGTAGAGGGTTTACATTTAATTTTTTATTATGAGAAAATTATAAGACGTCAGGTGCCTGTGTGCAAAATTTAATAAAATGTCATATGGGGATTGCCACATATTAGACAACATCAAAGGTCAAACCAAACTTTGTACATGTATATGTATATGACTTCGCCTTATTATGACTACTGCCATGATTTAAATTAACTCTGATGACACCCTTCAAGTTCGAAGAAGGACTTGGAATAAAGAAACAATCATCTGCATACGTTTCCATGTTGGGGAAACAAAAAAATATATATATGTTATGGGCCTTAAATGACCATCATCAATATACATATAAATATAAGTCTACACATTAATTTCCATGTAAAGATCCCATGTGTCTGGAAAGTGTAGCACCACTTAGAATTATGTCAAATATTTTTTTTTAGAATGTATACTGTTTTGTGTGAATGTCGGTCTAAATCATGAAAACACTGTAGATATTAGTACTTCAATTTAAATGGAAGATAATTCTGGTCTACATATCACTCTTAAGATCTTCATTAGACAGAAAGACATAGTCAAACATGTGATATTGGCTAAATTATATGCAAATCTTTAAAATAAAATCCAGTTAATTATAATTAAGAGTTTCATATGGGGATCTTCAGACTTTTTGTATTTTTTGAATAGGAGACAAATAACTAATGTTCGACTCACAAAAATGAAGATCAGAGAGTTGGTAATACTTGATTCATTCCTAAGTTATTTAAGTTTCTATATCTCATCAAGTGCAAATTTGTAATTGAAAAGAGCATAAAGAAAGCTAAGAGCCAACCTGAAAAGAATTGTATTCGAAAAGTTTTATGCGATACTTTAATTTAAACAAAAATTACCTACGTGATCTTGAAAAGACAGAAAATTCAATATATTTATGCTTGGCTGGACGATTAATCTTTGATTCTTTTTCCTTGACAAACAAATAAAATATGAGAAAATTCATGCCAACGTTGAGGAATTAGTCACGATTGGAGCTGAACATTTTCAGATTATTTTTTTCTCCTAAGCATGACCATTCCATAAATCTTTGATATTGAACCGTTCAAAATTTCTGTTTCCATATTTTAAATGAGAAAAACAAAAATAATTGTTACAGCTACATAAATAAAATAAATGATCCAACAGAAATATTTTTTTAATTTATATATAACTGTACCATTTATTCCCTATCACTTATCTTTAGTAAACGTGTACCTTTACTAACTGCAGAAGCAATGTAAGAGAGTTAACTCAATTTTGAATTTACACGCCCAGGATCATAACAGTATTATGCCTGGTAACAGTCTAAGAGTAGATAATCCAATCTTACCAATTTATGGTATTTGAATGGCTGTAAATATTTCACAACTTAGGTCCTTCTTTCCCTACGGAGGCTACAAGCTATAGTTGGTCAAGAATGGCATGATAATTTCAATGATGAAGCTATAAAATTAATCCATTAGGTTATGAATTTTAATAAATGTGTTGTAAGCATATTTACAAACTGGTAGATTATCAAAGCTATATATGCCGTTTTTAACGCTGTTTTTGCTATGTTGGAAACCCGACCTAAACTTTTCAGTTGTATAGCTTTAAGACTTGTTTAAAAAATTTTAAAAAATTAAAAACTAAATATTTTAGTTTTTAATTTTGTGAGTTTTATAAAGAAAATCTATATTTGCCATATTCTCACTTACATTGTTCACAATTATACTTTTAGAAAATTATCAGGTTAAAAGGCAATTACTGTTGAATTTTACCCTTCAGGGAAGGCTAAGATTGTCAGCATTTCAATAAAAAGATTTCTTTTTAACATATTTTAAAAACTCACTAAATCAAAATTCGAACTGTGTACACAGTTATGAAACTTTTGTCTTGTCTACCACCCATCTAAGATTTCACCAATACTTTGTTACTTAGGAAGGGTTGAGATCTTTTCACTTTCTTCACATATCAGAATATTAGATCACTAAGAGGTTTTAATCAAATGTAAAAAAAAAATTTAAAACTATGCAAATCATTTTTATATACATGAAGTTATGTAATTTGCTTATTGGTAATAGAAAAAACCAGCTTGGGATTAATCTCGCTTTATCCATTGTGCCTGATTGTTTTACAACATCTTTATCTTGTGTTTTCCTACATAACTTTCTTTTTTGAACGTATAGATATTAGAAATTAACTCTGTGGTTAGTAACAATGAAAACTTGCTATATTTCTCTAGCTGAAAGTCATCACTTGTAATTGTCTAAAATAC
>WFKH01003881.1:9095329-9136385 GCA_016163765.1 Magallana hongkongensis | reverse complement strand
TATAATGTAAATTTTTGCATCAAACTTTTAAACCTAAGAAAGTCTGCGAAGGGTCTAAAATAGCAGGAAACCTTTCCTTTATACGGGAACTACATCCAACATGATAATGAGAGAGAATCTTCAAAGACAACGTATTTATAACCAAAGTCTTCCTTAAAACATGTAATTGTTTCTGCTGCAACAGTAATATTGGGAAGAGAGCACCTTAAGAAAATAGGGGTATGGGATAAGCCGAAATATATGCCTACATGTCTAAAGATAAATCAATATAAAATGTCCTTCAAATTTTACTTTTTATTACAATTTTAACAAATAGGATATGTGTTAAACAGTAATACAGGTATTTAAATTCTAATTGCTTTTTTCAAATTTTAATAGCTGCATGTCGTGAATATAGAAGGGACATAAACTTGCTCGTTAAAGGAGATCGTGCTAAAATCTGCATGAACAAAACAAAAACAAAAAAAACCCAACGAAGTTATGTACCTGTGGCGAAAAAATCCGTGTTCTCTTGGAGTATGTCTGAACCAAATACAGTGATTATATCCCGTAGATTTAGCAATGTCGTAGACGAAGGATATTTCTTGAGAATGAAATCGACAAAGATTGCAGTGTTCATACATACAAAGAAGTAAACTACGAAATAACGTGTAATTATTGTCTTATATATGATCTAACCAATCACTTAAGAAAAATGATTGTAAAAATTTGAAAAGAGGATGATTCTCGTTGATTTGAAAGTAAAAAAAGTAATACGAAACTACAAATCTAAAGCAAATATAGGTTATTTCTATATAAGTAAAATAATTAGCTGTAATGATTCTACCAAATACGACACGTTTCTTAATGGTTGTTTATGAAACTTCATGCATGCAACTCTTAATGGTTGAACAACGTTAATAATATCTTGAAAAACTGCATACAAGAAACAGTCCATCTTCATTGTAAACATCCAAAACATAAGGTCGAAAAAGTGCACTCTACCAGTGTAGTTCAACATTTATTTTTTAATAACTATTTTCAAACATGGTCTTATTATAATTCAAAGTTACTAGTGACACTTTATACTTAATTAAGTCACTGCGCAAGTTCAAATGGGAAATTGTTATGTATTCCGCCGTCCCTGAAACTTGTTTTTTTGGATTGAAATCACGTAATTTTTATATTTTTTAAAAGATACGAATAATATCATAGTCAGGTATACTGTGAGTGAAGAGTTCAAGAAGAACTCGCAAGATGCATAAACAATCATCAATCAATTACATCGAAATTATTATAATATAAAACCTTTATTGTTTTTCTTTATATTTATATAAGCTTATCGATATTTTTAAGATAGAAATTATGCATATAGAGCAAATATGTATTCATAAATCATGAAACACGTAACACCTGTCAAGGTGTCCGAGTCCTTTGCTTCACCATACAATTCTTATTCCAATCGAGTAGTGCGGCGGGCGCATGGAGTTTATTTCGGAGTTCTAGAGTAAGCGATTCTTTATCATAATTCATAACTGAGTTCTAGAGTTAGCGATACTTTTTGAGAGCAATAACGAAATGAAAATGTTTACATTTATAGAGTCCCTTGAATGCATGGTATTCAAATTTTGTGGTCTGGAGTTGGCAATAGTATTTTGTGAAGAGGATTTAAAGCCCATGAATTGGTCTCTTGGAAGGTGATCTTGGGATCTGGGTAAAACAATTTCCACATTTCACGATTTGTCGCTAAATACCAATTGCAATTATCACGCTATAGAACGATATACTCTAATACTCTGAAGACGTCTACCGTCTGGTAATAAAAAAAGAAAATAGCGAGGGATTCAATTTCGCGGAATAAATTGTAAAAAAGAGAACAAAGTAAATTTAAAACCATCATGTTAAATTTCAGTACTTGAACTTACTCGAAAGACCTGACTGATTTCAGCTTTAAATTTCTTTGTACAATCGGTATGCTGGGTGGGGTGCATGTTATAGTAGGCAGGGGTAGATGGGTGGGAATCGTACGCTATCTCAGGTATGTAACTCCTCCTCCTCCTCCGCCTGAAGTGGTATGGGTCCATGACAAGCCTCGGATGATATTGTTCAAAGTAAGGACGTGGTGGTGCCGGTGGTTCCATCTTTGACCAATCAATTACCATACTTTTAACTGATATCTTCAAAAGTCCCGAGTCTAGAGAGAAAACTCATTTTTAGGTCACCTGAGTCATTCAGGTGAGAAATTGCCATTGATATTCGTCCGTCGTCGTGCGTCGTCCGTTAAAAATTTACATTTTTAACTTCTTGAAAAAAACACTACAAGACCATTTGTTACTATTTTTTGGTTTGAAGCATCTCTAGGATGAAAGAAATGAAAATTTTGAAATTTAAGACATAACCACACCCAGGACTAATAGTCGGGGCCAAATATGCAAAAGAAGGCCAAATTTTAAAAAAAATCTGCTTCTCAACTCACACATGTGCAAAAATATAATGCATGGTTATGATGTCCATGAAGCCGTATTCAAAAATTGTGAATTTCATGGCCCATAGGTAAGGGTTCAGACCTTAGAGCTGGAACAGTATGGCCATATAGTAAAATTGTATTTAAACTTAGAAAATCTTCTTCTTTACTACCATATACATTTGAGAAAAACTAAATTAATGATTATGATGTTCATGGAGAACTCTACCTTAATTGTGAAATTCATGCCACTGGTTCAGGGGTTCAGGCCAATATTGCCATATAGTAAACATGTATTTAATATTATATAGCCTTGTAGCTAAGGGTAAAGATAAACCAATTTTCGCCCGACTCTTGTCCCATTTATTTATTGATGTTTGCAAACTTCAAATAATACAAGCGGGTTGTAACAGTTAAAAGAGTATCGGATAAGGGTTTTGAAATCAAAATAAAGCTTAAAATGCAAACACGAGACTCCATGACAGGTCCATTTAAGGGTTATGGTACTCAGCTGTCTGTCAAGGCCTGCAGGCCTCTTGTCTTGCTTTCTTACCATAACAATTATGAATTGCAAAATATATGCATTGTCTACTAATTTTTATTTTTTTTTCTGTATTAAATAATTTAAAGTATATAGGTTATTTTTTAGGTGGTATGGGACACCTGTCGATATTACTGTGGTTAAAAGTTCATTTTAAAAAAAGTTAATTCTTTCACCGGTTTAGAATTTTTAATTTTTACAATATCTGACCGGAAAATATGTTTTAAAAATTTTGGAAAGGTAAAAAACTATAAAATTCCCAGCGGGATTTAAACTCGTGACTTATAGATTCGTAGTTAACGCTCTAACCCATTGCGCTATGCTGTTCAATAACAATTTGGATTTTTTGGGAATTATACATGATTTTATTGTTTCTTTCGATGAGAAGTACGTTACAATATGGAAATGTCCCATACCACCTTAATACATGCAAGAAGATAAAAAGATACTAGGTGACAGAGGAAATCAGAAGTTTACCTCTTTAAGTAGTCACTAAAAGTAATAAGACAATACTTTAAAAGGACGTTGTAGAAAAAAGGCAACTGGGAGTAGTAAGCAAAATTATAGATTTGATGAAATCAATTGTCTAGTCTATGACCTTGTCATTTAAATAAGGTAAAGCAACAGCTCATGCTAGGGGGAAAGGGTACCAAGTGTTCATAATATGAGGATCTTTTACATTCACGTATAGATGAACCCATTTCCTTGTGCTGTATTGAACATACTTCCTCCTGAAGATGTGATTCGGACCTAGAATGACAAACGATATGTGTTTAGTATGCCATAATAAAGATTAATTGACCATAATTATTTACAATTTATTAAAAAGTTACGTTTTATTATTGATTCTTATACAAAGACGTAAGAAAGTGTTCATATCAAATTGGGTTTTTTTTAGCTCACCTGAGCTGAAAGCTCAAGTGAGCTTTTCTGATCACATTTTGTCTGTCGTCCGTCCGTCCGTCTGTCTGTCTGTCTGTCTGTCTGTAAACTTTTCACATTTTCAACATCTTCTCTAGAACCACTGGGCCAATTTCAACCAAACTTGGCACAAAGCATCCATAGGCAAAGGGGATTCAAAGTTGCGAAAATTAGGGACCACGCCCTTTTGCAAGGGGAGATAATTAGAAATTATTAAAAATGTTCATGAAATTTTTAAAAATCTTCTTCTCAGGAACCAATCAGCCAGGAAGGCTGACACTTATGTGGAAGCATCCTCAGGTAGTGTAGATTCAAAGTTGTGAAATTCATGATCCCCGGGGGTAGGGTGGGGCCACAATGGGGGGTCAAATTTTTACATAGGAATATATAGAGTAAATCTTTAAAAATCTTCTTCTCAGAAACCAATCAGCCAGGAAAGCTGACACTTACGTGGAAGCATCCTCAGGTAGTGTAAATTCAAAGTTGTGAAAATCATGACCCCCGGAAGTAGGGTGGGGCCACAATGGGGGGTCGAATTTTTACATAGGAATATATAGAGTAAATCTTTAAAAATCTTCTTCTCAGAAACCAATCAGCCAGGAAGGCTGAACCTTATGTGGAAGCATCCTCAGGTAGTGTAAATTCAAAGTTGTGAAAATCATGACCCCCGGAAGTAGGGTGGGGCCACAATGGGGGGTCGAATTTTTACATAGGAATATATAAAGTAAATCTTTAAAAATCTTCTTCTCAGAAACCAATCAGCCAGGAAGGCTGACACTTATGTGGAAGCATCCTCAGGTAGTGTAAATTCAAATGTGTTCAAATTATGACCCCCGGGGGTAGGATGGGGTCCCAAGGGGGGGGGGCAAATTTTTAAATATATAGGAATATATAGAGAAAAATCTTTATAAATCTTATTAAAAACCATTTGCTTAGAAAAGCTGTAACTTTAGTTGAAGCAACTTCAGATAGTGTAGATTCAAATTCGTTAAAATCAAGGTGTCGGGTGGGGCCACATTGGGGATCCAATTGTACAAAGGAAAACATTTTAATTATTCACAAAAACTGAAATGTTATCACATTTTGTTTTAGTAAACTTATATGAAAGCATTTTGACATATTGCTGATTCTTTAAAATAGTTTAGACTCTGGCACCTGGACGATTCTTGGGTCTCACACGGGTTTAGAGTTTGATGTAGGTTTATATCCCATATAAAACAATTGTTGAGAATTTTTTTGAGAATTGCAATGCTAAACGTGATATGACTATAAAATCATCCTGTTAGAAAAGGGACTTTATTATAAACATAAGAATATCCAGGGAGAAAATGGATTTTTATTTATACAGGATCGACATGTATTATATCACATTGTCCAGATATTTTGTATTATGACTCAATTAAGCTGATTTTATCATGCCTATTGTTGCTCAGGTGAGCGATGTGGCCCATGGGCCTCTTGTTTACTATTAGACTTATGGCGAACTGGCGGCTATAAGGAGCTGGCCATTTTCATAGATGGTCCAAACCCAGGAAACTTACATCGAGATGTACTATACTCTGTCCCAAGATATTTATGCAGCACATTTTCTTTATAGTTATTTGATATTTTTAAATACCTTAGGATTTAAACGATGTTCAATCAGTGGTATGAAAAATCCCAAGATATCCCCTTTGAAAAGCCTCCTCTAGCTTGTCAGATTTTAACACACGGCTAAAAGGTCTACGGCCATTTGGCATTGCAAAGAACATGAGAGTACCCTGAACGATAACATTGGAATATTGTGCGAGGTGTCCTGAGTATGGAGAAACCATGTAAACATTTCCCATTACAAATCTTTGTAAAAAAAAAAATTCTTGTGAGTTTTTCTGGGTAAAAAATGAAAAAAGTTTGATTTTCTCCGTTTTAAATCTTTTTCAATTGTACTTATTGACAGGCATGTTTAATTCCATTAAAACCGCCAAAAAAGTGACGGAAACAATAACTTGGGACAAACTATTTTAGTATTTTGCAAAAAGTAGTAAAGACCTATTTAATTTAATTGTGTGTGTGTTTTCCCTTTCTTGTAGTTGCCGAATAGTTTGGAAAATGTTATTCCTTTTTATTTGGGTGGTTTGAAATTCTTCTACAATTTTTGAAGGGAGTTCCTATAATTTTTTGTCATTTGCGTTCTGAATTTGTTCCCTCGTATCGCCCTAAGGTAGTATGGGACACCTCCATATTGTGACGCACTTCCTATCGAAATAAACGATTAAATCAAGTATATTTTTTTTTTCCAAAATGTTAACTTAAATCATATTGCAATGGGTTAGAGCGTTATCTACGAAACTGTAAGTTATGAGTTTGAATCCTGCTGGGGCCTTTGTAATTTTTACCTTTCCAATTTTTTAAAAAACATATTTTTTGTCAAATATTATACATATTGTAAAATTTGAAAAAGCTAAACCTGAGAATGTTTTTTGATTATAGTATACTTTTGTCCACAATAATATCGTATGTCCCATACTATATTAAACTTTTATACCAAAAATATACTCAACGTATCTTGCTAAAAACGACAAATTGTGATCAGTAGATCAGAAAAAAGTTTCGGAAACAATGTTTTTATACTTACGTGGATGAATCTTCAAAACATAGACATCCATGGAGAAGCACTAAAACTACTATTATCTTCATCTTTAGACCCTAAAAAACATTGAATTTGTTTTTTACATATCAATAAAGGATACTCAGATTCTAGAGATAAAGTAACTCTACTTACTTGAAATCGCACCAAACAATGTTTCATCTGGAAGTAAATGGTATGTTATCTTATTTATATATACATCTTTGATACGATGTTGAACAATGGCGGATGTCAACAGTTGGCGAGATAGAAAGGGAAGACAGTATAAAAGAGGGATTAGAGAAATAAAACTTGGTCCCATGTGTTTTCCAATAATGAAACATCAGAAAGAAATCAGTGGTGCAAAATGATTAAAATCAACGTTAATTCGTTTGATTGCACATTTATGCGGACGTAATGTTTAAAGCTTTATGGATTGTGCAAAAGGGTAAAAAACATAATTTAGGCAAAATGAAAAGAGAAATTTAAGCAGATGTTTCAGAGTGTGATTTCTTAACATCGTCAAGACTTCATATTGTTATCCTAGGCCTATCATCAGTAAATAGCAGCCTTCAATTTTTTTTTGCAAATATGCTTATTAAATCCCATGTCTTATTATGACCAATATTGTTTAAAGGTAAGGGTGGAGAGGACCCGAGGTAGTAGGTTATTAGCTCAGTTACCCCGGGATCGAGATCCGCATTTAAACACTACATTCCCTTACTTTCACTCACATTGTAGATAATAAAGTAAGTAAAATAGTAAACAGTAGCACGTGTTAAAAGAATTGAAGAATTCATAAATCTACCCATGTTAGCTTAAAATATTCAACAAATCACAATAGGGAAAAACTTGTAAAAGTATCCTGGTTACAACAGAGAGCGCCTATGAAATCGGATTCGCAATTCGTGATTAAAAATCTTCTATTGCAAGTAACTATTTTGAGTTATTATCCCCTCGCGCAACTTGTTGCGAGGGGGATATAGCAACGCTGCTGTGCGTGTGAATGTATGTGTTTCCATTTTCAGCTTTTAAGCAAAATTCAAAGAAAACCCTCTCATGAATGTTTATCAAACTTTGTACACTTTTTTGGCATGGTAAAAGGACAAACTCTATTGATTTTCAAGTCAATTAATTGAATATTTTTTAAATTATCGTAAAAAACAAAATTAAAACAGGAATTTTATGTACGACTTGACAATAGACATTTCCGGTAATTTTATGTACGACTTGTCAATAGTCAAAGGAACTACTTCCGTTTAACTACCGTATGCAGTTCAAATCAACATCTTGATATTTTTGGGGATTTAAATCTAGTAAAGGTAAAAAAACCCAAACATTTTGTAGTGATGGAGAGTTAGAAGATTGTCGAGAGTTAAAAGTTGAAGCGGGCAACAGATTAAATTCATCCGATTTACATCAAAACAAGCAGTCGAATTTCGAACAATTTTTCCCGTGTTACTTAGAAAGGAACTAGTCCAAAATTCAGAAGAGACTTTGACAGATATCGCACATTTATCACCGGGAAATTGTTTCATATTAATAGCTGCATATCCGTTACTATGAGTTGACATACGACAAGCAACTAGAATTGTTCATCTTATCGCAAAGCTCACTTGGGTGTATACGCTGCGAGCGATGTACTGATGCGTTGAGTGACGACACTATTGGGATCGCGATAATCGACCTCGGATTGTAAAATTCACGTGCAGATCGAGTCGCCATTTTACCGTCAGTTTTCCATGTATATAAACAAACCACACTTCTTCATTTTGCGGAGCTGGTGACGATATTTCAAAGATTTTAGGTACATATTTATTGTAAACAAAAAAGTGAAGACGTATGCTGTAAAACGTCTAATGGATTTCACGGCATGTCAACCCGAATTTTCCCGTAGATCTACATTTTGCAACAAGTTTTTTGTGAGGAAAAACTGTTCAACTCATGCGATTTTCCATATATATATATATATATATATATATATATATATATATATATATATATGGTACATTATGAACGGTAACGTAAGATTTATTTGTTTACTAAACAGTTTCTGACAATTTTTGAATTGAACTGAATAACATTATTCGATAAGCGAAGTACAATCTGTGACTGATAATTTATATGCGCCAATCCCTGCTTTTAGGGAACTCTTCTTTTTTCTTTTCATTAACATAATTTACACATGTACGTAAACATCGCCCCGTTTGTTATCAAATAACTCTGTATGTAATTTTCAACTTGCTAGTACAACTTTATGAGAAGTTTTCTTTCTGCGACATATCTTTCCACGTGTTAGCATCATGTTCTCAACATGCATTTGATAAATGGGCGGGTCTATATAAATGCGCCAATCAGAATCTTTATTGCGAATCGCAATTGAAATACACACCGATTAGAAAGTGTTATCACTCAACGCAATGCTACATCGGTCGTAGCGTATACTTACATGTAAGATTTGCGATAACAGACTACAGATTGCTAGATCTTCAGCTACGTTTCATAATGTAAGCGAATCGTTTGTATATGCTTTTATAACAATAAATGTCATTAAATGAAGCTAAATTATTAAACTTTAAAGCATACGTGTTGAGTTTCTGCTAGGAATAGGAAAACTGTACAACACGTAAATGTAACCCCCCACCCCCAATTTATACACCATAAAGCTTGGGGATAGGGACAAAAGAGATATTTTGAATTCAAAGTGTTTTTAATATGAATACTTGTGTCATATTTATTTTGATCTGATACATTTACATGTATTTTCCTAAATAATGCATTCCCTCCTACAATAATTCATGTCGCGAGGGGATGTTCCGCTTAGCGGTGTCCTTGTTTTAAGTTGCATTTGAGATAATTACTATTACTGCAATGTAAATGTAATTTGAAATTCTTCGATTTTTTACTTGTACTTGTAGTTGACAACTTTATACATTATTAAACAAAATTACGCTTTCTCTAAATTAAAGGGACATGGCCACGATTTTAGTCAAATTTTTTTTTCTATTTTTTGTTTTTGTTTTTTGTTTTTTTGTTTGTTTGTTTGTTTTTTTGTTTTGTTTTGGGTTTTTTTTTTTTGCAATGCTTTAGTAATGCATTTCTAATTAGTCTAATCTCTTTCGGCAACTGATCAGAAATAAAAAACAAAGCATTGTTTTGGGGTTTTTTTATACAGATGCCATTCATAGTTATTACTATGAGCATACATAATGTAATATCAACTTACGATATTTAGCTTGAAATTAATTTATTATGCAAAAAAGCAAAGATGCACAGAACATGAATGTTAAAAACCCAGAAAATTACAGTGTTTTTTTTTATATAAAATGCCCATCATTTACTACCATCAGTACTACCATCATTTTTCCAGTCATTTCAAGATTATATATTGTTACAATACAGTTCCTGTAAGGGAAAAAAATTAATTTTTACAACTGTGTAAAAGATATTGACATCAATTGTATACGAAACCCTTTGTGAAGTTTGATATTTTTGATGAATGATTTATTTTATGGGTAATAAAAGGAAAATCTTGGAACTCTTTGGAACTCCTTGAAATATACACTGAACCAATTTTTTATTGCTTTAAAGGTATTCATGTGCTTAATATAAGATTTTACAACTTACACAAATATACAAAATATTATGAATTATTGTGTTAAAATTTAAAACATACAACTGTGGTCAGATCCAAACAATCATCTCTCTTTGATGATGTTCTTATCCGAGTCAAATAACTAGTAATTAAGGATGGCTGCATCACACAAGTAGTTGAATTCCATTTGCCTGGTTCTCATAGTGTCTGTAGAAACCCAAATACCACAGAACAAATGCAACTTGAGAACACGCACCAAAAACATTTGCCCAAGCACGACACTTATAGTAAGTTGCCTCCATATTTAAAGGTGCAATCTCTATCCACTATAATACTAGAATTATTTGGTGCATTATGAACGTATCATTTTTTACTTACTTTGTTTAAAAGCTTACTCTTTAAGGTTGAATGCTACACCAAAATGTTCTTTTATGGATCGTTAAGGTACCGTATCATTTCTGAAACATGATTTCGTTGTTCGAATAAGGATATATGCCCTTAATTATTTTATACGCTTTTTTGTGTATTTTCTATGAAAAAGTGTAAAATGTTTTGGTTGCAATTAGTGTGAATAAATGCATGATATTAATATCTAATAAATCCTGTTCAGTAATGTCAATAAGACCTTTGACTTTTTTATATCATTTATGAAAAAAAAAAAAAAAATTGTGGATATTTTTCAAGCTTACGGATAAATCTTTTAAAGAGACATGTCTTATAGAGAAGAAATATAAAAAATCTTTTTTTTAAAACGAAATTTAATCAATTTTGCAAAATTTTAGAAATTTTGCTAATTTTCAAAATTGAACCACACCCGATGGAAATTAAACTGATCCCGACTTGAATGATGTTAAATTCAATATAAAACAATTTCATTCGAAAACTAGAATGTTTGGTTGTTATATGATGTCATTTAAGTGAAGCATTAAATTCAATTGATTTCATGGCTGCAAGTGAAGAATTATTGTTGGTTTGTTAAAGAAATATTTAGAATTTAGGATCAGGATCAGTTTGTTTTTGATCGGGATCGGTTAAATTTTATAATTAAAAAAATAAAACGTCTTATTAATATTACTGAACATGATTTATTAGAAATTAATATCCTGCATTTCTTTACACCAAATTTTAAACTCTACAGAGTGTTACTTGCAACCAAAATAGATTTTTTATCCATAATTGATTTCCGTATGAAGGGGCTATAATTTATGTAGTTTACTTGATGTATGACCATCACCTCCATCTTTCGATACATAATATATAAACAAAACAAGACATGGTATATGTTGCTTTTTGCCACCAGCGTGACTTTAATTGTTACATAACATTGTAAGACATTGCGTAAAATTATATAAAATAATATTATGTAATACTACAATTAAAATTTAATTGAATTATGTCACAATTCTGCATTTGATCTTAATATGATGTAATTATATTTAATTTCCGAATAGTAATTAATAATCATATACAAATATGAATTTTATTAATTGGCTGTATTGAGAAACTGAAATCGAAAATTGGTTACGTAATCTCGTCAAACAAATTCCTTGTGGTCTGAAAACGCCATGTACATCTACAATAAAATACATGCATAAAAAAAGAAGGAAAAAAATGACAAATAAAGAAAATAATTAAAAAATTTAACACTGAAAAGGTGGAGGGGAGGTGGTGGATTTTTAAAGAAATGGTCCGAAGGAACAGAATCAGTATTCAAAGGTGTTACCCGTGCGGCGTCCTGAAAGAAAGCGCGTCTTTCTAAACAAAGAGAGTCGCTAAAATTCCCGCGTTTAATTTCATTGGTCAAATGATGACACCAACATTACCTGACCAAATAGAGCACTCTCTACTTCTTGATAATACACATTAAAAAGTGCGATAACTCGTAATGCGAAAAATTGTAAAATCAATATATATAAAGCATTTTAAGTAAACTTAAAATTCCTTTATATTTTCATAAAAAAATACAAAAGAAATCCTATAAAATATATTAAAGGCATATATTCTTCTTTGAACAACGAAATCATGTTTCAGAAATGATACTTAACGATCCATAAAATAACATCTTGGTGTAGCATTCTACCTTAATAAGCCCCGATGAGTTGGCATTACAACAAGAAAATTTTTTTTTCTGTCATATTCTAAAAATGATAGCATTTATCCCCAAGACAATGGTTTCAAGTTAATCCAAAGAAATCCCGACATCTTCAATCGGCCACATAAACATTACTATTTTGACCCAGTTTCTGATGCTGTCAACATTTATTTTTCAGGGTATCACTCAGAAGGGCATTAACATTATTTTTTACTCTGACAAATATGGGTCCATGACACTGAAAGTAACTAGAGGTGGAACAAATAACCATTGGTTTCACTAATGGTCGTGCTTTATGAAGACAGTACGTTATACTTTGAAACTTGATATTGTCGCTTTTCTGAATTTAGATGAAGGTGCTGTCTTTTACCAGGATTGCTTCGGAATCATCAAATGGGAAATCGTCCAGAGGCCTAGTATGCTTTGATAAAGGCGTATATTCTTTATCGAAAAATATAGATATCTTAATGGTGCAAGGCTCTAGCTCTTTGTGAGAAGTTATTGGACTTTATTAAATATACATGTAGTTTTTGTCGTTTCTTTTTAAATGGAAAACCCGTAATTTTATATATTATTCATATCTTTATAATCACCAACTACTTTACTGATATCTCTTTTAAAACATTAATTTTTATTTCATCAAATAGACGTACAATAAAATCCTGTTTGTGAGATACACTTTTTTTTTGAAAATTATCAAATATACAATCTGATAACGTCAATTTTTTTTTTCAATTTAATCAAACACACAGGTAAATAAAAAACGCGGGTCACAAGGTGATGCATAAAAATATAATTAGTAACACAATGACTATCTATTGATTATGAGATTTCATTGATTTTTTTAGTTATCATTGTTCCTCCCATATTGCTCTTTGGTTTTCCTTAGTTCATCAAATCATTTACCTTTTCAATCAAGGTACTTTGATGCATTGGTTATCTATTTCAGTTAACCATAGTCTCTGCTTTGTTATCAACTTTTAATCCTTGTGGCTTTGAAATCCCATATTTTGCAGTCAGAATATACCGCAGAAAACCGTCCATCGATGATATAACAAAGCTGAACCGCATCAAAAATTTTGACCTAATATTTTTTTCAAGGTCAATTTCGAAAAAAACATACTCAGTCATCTCCTATATACTTTGACAGAAGGTCAAATTAAGAAAAAAATTTAAATTTTGTCTAGACCATAACTTCAAAATCCTTTGACTTAAATACTTCAAACTTGGAACATAGTTAGTTGACCTAGAACAAAAGTGACCCATACCCAACTTTTTGACCTTGGCATATTTTATATCTCAAGGTCAAGCATCATATGAAAAATATGTCTAGGCCAAAACATTAAATTTCTTTATCGAACATTCTTCAAAATTATACCAAAGACACATGATATAAAACTTTGCTTAATCTTATCAATTTTTTTACCTTGACCTGTTTTGGCTTTCAAGGTCAAGCGTTTTCTGAAATATATTGTTAAGGCGATAACATGAGATTCCTTTTTTATACAGACTCTAAACTTTTACTATAGAAAGATGGTATATAACGAAGCTGAATCCCATCCAAAAAAAGTTTGACTTTGAACTAATAATCTATTTCAAGGTCATATTAGAAAAAAAACATTCTCAGTCATTTACATTGAGGGAAGGACTTCAAACGTGAAACAAAGAAGAAGAATAATACTCTTAAAGATAATGTTGTTAAATGATTGACCTTGACCTTTTTTTTACTCAAGGTCACTTTAAGAAAAAGTCTTAAAATGATGTTCAGAAGGAAACTTTATAACCTTTTGACTGAAAGACTTAAAACTTGAAACAAGGATAGATGCTAAAAGAAGAGTTAAATCTAGCAAATATTTAATCTTAAATTTTGACCTAGACTTATTTTGAATCTCAAGGTCATTTATAATTTGAAAAAAAATATCCAAGTCACAACATAAGAATTCCTTATATTAAAGACTTGTACCATATATGAATGATATCAAACATAGCTGAACCCTACCAAAAAAATTTGACCCTATTTTTCGAATTTTCAAGGTTAAAGTAAAATAAGATTTTGGCTTAACTTGAATACACTGATATGACATTTAGACAAGCTAACATCATACTATTTTATTTATTAAATTTGCTTCATATTACAGACCAAGGGGAAAAGTGCAGACATGTGTTTTGTTTTGTTTGGTGTTTTTTTTTTTGGGGGGGGGGGAAATACCCACTAGTTAAATGTGAAAATATGTTCAGCTCATTTTTGTGAATTTGACGTATCATATTTACTCGTAATAAGGAATGGTAAGGCAAGTCACTGTTGGTGGGAAAAGACCAGACAAAGGTTCTTTCATAAACTAAAAATAATACTGGTCAAAAATTGGGAGCTACTTGTTATAACATTTAAATAATGATGGTACTCTTTAGGTTGTTTCAGCAACTTATGTAAAACAATTTAGTATTAATTTGTTAATTCTGAATATACAATCTTAAAATTCAAATCAAATGCACACATTTTTTCTTCTATATTAAGTACTTACACCGCTCATAATTTGAGTGATACTGATACAGTTTATGTGGGATTATACATATCCTGTGTAGACTGATGATCGCCTGAAATTTAAAAATATTGACATGTTACATGTAGGACAAAATACTTGTTTTTAGTAATAAACCATTATAAAATTATTGAAGAGATATTCAGCTTCAATAGCACACTACCATGACCACTGTTATTGCAAGCATTTCCCCCAAAATATATAAATACGTTTGAATGGCAGTGCTTACTTGTTTGAACAAAAGTGAATAAACCACAGTCTGTCCCAAGTTATTTTTACTATCTACTACTTTTTTTCTGCGTTTACGCATCTTTATACCGTAATGGAAACACAAGGATTATTTGCAGAAAAACGGAACTCCTCTTAAATCATACATATCTTTGTTGCTGAAAATTTTATTAATTTGTCACAATAAAAAGCAGTAAATTATTTTTCATCACCATATAATGTGAGTCATGTAAGATCATTTTATACGGGTTGACATAGTAGCAAAGCGCTCTTAAAAATGCAACAGTTTGATATATACAAGAGATGTTTAGTTACATGCTCTACACACTGAGTTAAAATTCGGACACGGAAGTACCGGATCAGTGTTGACCAGTCCTTAACTTTTAAATAAATTTATTCTTTAAAACGTATAACATGTCGAATGTTAGATACGAGTTTATGCTAAAATTATCGATTTTCAAATTATGTTGGATACAGCAAATGAGAATCAACTGACTATTTAGAGTTATACTGGTTTGCAAACATATGGTGCTTTTTTGTGGTTTGATTAGTCGGAATGGTAGTGGTCTAACAGAGAAACCAAATAAAATAATGTGATAAAATTTTCAGACCAGGAGAGAGTACGGGAATGCTTTAAACATCTTGTTAGTAAATTCACGTACTAAGAGGATTGATTTTGTTCATCATAAGGTAAGAATGTTTTTCGTTTATATCATATTATTTGCAGGGTATTAAAATATCCTCAATATTTGTTCCTTCGTTCGTTTATAGCAGATTTATTGGGTGTCTTCTAAAAAAAATCTCATAAACATTCCCTTTTTAATGTCTGCACAATCTTGTATGTAATGTCTAAAACTAGAAATTCAAAGCATTTATGTAATCTTAATGTGTCTATTCTCTAAAATTTTCTTTTAAGGCGGCTAAAGTCAACAACTTTGATCCAATCTACTATAAAAAATGAGATATGATATAATAAGCCATAATATGCATGTATTTATATGAATATTTATTTATATAAAGGTTTTTTCGCAAAGAAATATGAAGTCCCTGTAAAAACAACTGTATTTTTTTCAAAAATCAAAAGAGATGATTATATCATAGTAAAACTAGCTATGATGAATAAAAATACTATTTTTTACTTTTTAAACAAGATGATTTTTCTTACATTTTAGGCACTACATTCTCAATACGAAAAATTGGCAGAAAAATGGAACTTTTCTTTGTCACAAAATATTTTTGTTTTCAAGGATCAGTTATGCTTTCGATATTTACCATCCTAATAACTCAAATAGAAATATCTAACGGAGGATTGCAATCTGATGAATTGTCTGAATTGAACGGTACGGGTATTCATCAAAGATATACTACAATAAATACCATTACAACAGCCTTAATCAGATCAATAAACAAGGATGCATTTGGACCAGAAAATGAAAACATTACCACCACTGAAAGATCTGAACACATAAATGACATTGAGCAATTAACCAATGACAATGAAACCAGGGTTTTGAATTCTGAATCGGATAGCGACAATATGAGATCAGTCACAAATCAAACGTTCAATGAACCTGTTGGAAACACGACACAATCTTCTTTAAATGTTACCTCATCCGGTGGTACGCTTTTCCACGACGTTGTATCAGTTGCTTTTATATCGGTTGGATTAATCGTCTCCGTTCTTAATATGACTTCATTATTGTTACTTACTCAACAAGAAAACTACGCCAAAACACGTATCTCAATCTTATACTGACGCTTTCAATAAGCGATTTCCTTTTTGGATTGACCACATTATTGACGGATATTCGAAGATTGTCTTATTTGCTTTCCAAAATTAAGGAGCTGTGTATCTTATCAAATTTAATTGTTCCAACGTGTTTTGTGGCCTCACTTTATCAGAGTTTTCTTATTCGTTTGCATCGTTATCTTGTAATTTCGGGTTCTGATTGGGGCAAAAAACTGTTCAAACAAAAACGTAAGTACATCTGGTATATGGCTTGCTGGGTTGTGCTTATTGTTCCGTTGACATTCTTTATTTCTCCGCTTCCCATCGAAGTTGATCATACATGTTCCTTTGATACTGTATTCTTTGAAAATAGGTACATCGTCTTTTGCATTGTTGTTATACCACAGCTCGTGTGCATGTTCTTGATCCTAGTATTTTACTGTGCGGCCATGTGTAGTCTTAAAAAACATCATTTAAACGTGAAAAATTCAACAACTTCCGATAGAACTTCAGAAATGGAGAAAGAAGTTCTTAAAATCAATGAAGTCCGTTAGCGCGTTACTTCTTGTGCTGTTGATCTTTTCGGGCCCTGTGGTAGTGCGCAATTTTCTTTCAATTATTCAAGTAGCATCTCAAGAATCATTATTCATTACCTTTCCTTTGACAAATATCAATTCATTATTAAATCCTCTCATCTATTTCACCAATATTGTCGAATTTAAATATGCCCTTATACGCCCTTGCAGTGGGCTTTACGTTTCAATCTGTAGTCATTCGAAGTAGATAAAGTACATGTATGTACTATACACATGGAGTTATGATTTTTTTTTTGGTGATTTGTTTCTTCTTTCTTTATACAAAGTTCATTTCACTGAAAATTCGTTGAAGTGTTTAAGTGAAAAATTGTTACCTGTTGAATCAAATATGTTTCATTTTTTTTAAAGAACATTTTTAAAGTTTCCAGAATTGTTTATTACTTGAATTTATTATAAAGCAGGTAGACCGTATATGTTAATAATCATTGTAACTACAAAACTCCCTTTCAAGCAGAACAGTTGCGACGTTGGGAATTTTGCGCAGGTCATGTAATGAAAAGAGGTCAATGGTGTATTTAAAAGAAAAAATATCGTACTTTTTCTACATTGCTAGTTTTAAACTCTTGTATTCTGGTGATTACTGATTCTGTGCTCGTTGTAACGAAGTTTATACATGTGTGTAATATTGGCTAGGTGTTTTATGAACACTATTTGTATTTGTTAACCAAAATTTGAGTGTCAGTCGTAGAGAGTTAAGCAAGATATTGAGCTAACAATTCCATGTAATATATACAAGGCTCTTGCCATGTTTTCGTTCACATTGGTTCAATATACTGGCAAAAGTTCTTTTTTTAAGCTGAAATTTCTATCTGCTGATTTGTTTTAAACATAAATAAACAGTTCCAAGCATCGGTCACATTTTAGGTTGAAAATGGAATGTTCTTTTTAACATTCAAAATGTAATCATAAACGTGACCTGAGCTTTGTTTACATAACAATGAATGGTAAGCTTTGTATCTTGCTTATAACTAGGCAACTGACATTCAAAATTTGGTTGACTATTAGAAATGCCTTACTGAAGCATTGTAAACATTAAAAACTGAAAAATAAATTTTGACCGTAATCTTGACCATATCCATTTAAAAAATGTTACTTTTACTTCTCTTTTTTATAAAAAATACTGTTTTACATTCGTAACGCTGGATTACAGATATGCAACTTTTACAACTGGTTTAAGGAAAACCCGTTCATAATGATATATAAAAAGGAAAGATCATTTTGAGCAATCGGTATTCAAATAAAAAACAATTTCTTGCTTCAGGGTGAATAAAACCCCAATTCAATTAACTCTTACGTACAATCGTATCTCTAAGTGTAGTGAGGATGTTAAAGCGTAAGTTTGTGATATCTAAGCCATGAATTTGAGGCTTTTTATCCATGTTTGGCAATTTCTGATCATAAAAGATATTGTATATCAATTACTCGAATAATAACGTTGAATCTCCTTTCTACCAAACTCAGTATCTTTGATCATTTTCCTGTGTGATCTTGCTTTTTATGAAGTGTGATAGTGTCAATACAAAGACAGGTAGTTTTGCGTTTTATTAAAAAAAAACCATAGTCAATCCTTTCAGTCTTGGGTTTTTCTCAAGGTTGAAAACCGTATATCAAAACTATAAAAACATGAAACACATTGATCGAGTGGTGAATTTGTTTTATGCAAAATGATTACTTGGTCAGTAAATAAAGAAATTTGAAGAATCCACATAAAGAATAACTATCGTACAACAACTTGAGAAGTCAATAGCAGATTGAAATTAATGTTTGTGTCCTAGGTAACGTAAAGATGAAATTTCATGATATTACTCAAAGTTGGCAACTCGAATCCATTTACCCCTTTTAAATATTATATAACTTTATTTTTAAAAATGGGTCATTTTTTTCCGTGATTTCACTCATTCGTTTCCAAGTATGACATGTTGTTTGATCAATTATTCTTGCTGAGAATTATAGAAAATTTAACCACATCATGAGTTTAACTAAGATTAGGCATGAACTTATCCCATATAGGGCAGAGGAAACACAAGCGTCTATACATTGTATAATTATTGAAACAAAAATCCTAATTGAATAAAAGAAGCAGCATGTAGTCTTCTATCTGAATTCTTTTATTGGTGCTAAATGACATCTGAATCGACACTTGATATCCATTCAACGATCAACCAACGAACAGAAAGCTTCTCAGCAAGACTAATTACGCACAAATAAAGCCTATCTTTTGTACTGACTGATTACTAGGACTTTTAATCAGCATATTTATATAAAAAGCAAATTAAACAAGGGCACCGCTAAGCGGAGCATCCCCTCGCGACATGACTTATTGTACGGGGGAATACGTTATTTAGGAAAATACAAATGTACATGTAAATTTATCAGATCAAAATAAAGAAAGTATTTCTTTAAACCACTTTGAATACCTACATGTAATATCTATTTAATCTCAATCCCCAAGCTTTGTGGTGTATAAATTGGGGGAGGGGGTTTACATAACAGTTTTCCTATTCCTAGCAGAAGCTCAACACATATACTTTAAAGTTTAATAATTTAGATTCATTTAGTGACATTCATTTTTATATAAGCATACATAAACGATCCGTACACATTATGAAACGTAGCTGAAAATCAAGCGCTCTGTAGTCTGCTCTGATGGAAATTCTAGTTGCTAGTTGTCGTATTATAATTAAATCCATAGTATAGTAGATATATATGCAGTTATTATTAATATAAAACAATTTTCGCGTGATAAATGTGCAATATCTGTCAAAGTCTCTACTGAATTTTGGACTAGTTCTATTTTAAGTAATACGGGAAAATTTGTCCGAAAGTCGACTGCTTGTTTCGATGTAAATCGGCAGACTTAAATCTCCTGCCCGCTTCAACTTCTAACTATGGGCACTCGTCTAACACTCCAATGCTACAAAACGGTTTTTTTTTACCTTTACTAGATTTAAATCCCAAAAAATGTCAAGTTGTTGATTTGAACTGTATACGGTAGCGATTAACTTCAAGTCGTACATAAAATTACCGGAAATGTCTATTGTCAAGTCGTACATAAAATTCATGTTTTTAACTTCATTTTTTACGATAATTTAAAAAAATACTTAATCAATTGATTTTGAAATCAACAGGGTTTGTCCTTTTACCATGCCAAAGAAGTGTACAAAGTTTGATGGATATTCATGAGAGGGTTTTCTTGGAATTTACTAGAAAATTGAAATGGAGTACACACACACACACACACACACACACACACACATACATACACACATACGAACACACACACGCACAGTAGCGATGCTATATCCCCTTCGCAACAAGTTGCGCGAGGGGATAAAAATGTCCAATTGGGAAGATATATCCTTTTTATACAGGTACATTATGTATTCAAATATCATCGCCATATATTGTATATACAAAATTGTACTTCACATAATGACGACCAACCGCTCTCATTTTCCCTTTCGTAAATTATGGCAATTAAATAGTGTTTTGTCGCCGAAGAAAATATGAGGTTTTACACTAAGTCTGGCCATTTTTTCCCATATAAAGATTCAGTTTACTTTTTAAATTGTTTTTGATTCAAAAGACAAGGCTACATGAACTGAATGCAATAAGCAAGAAAATGGTGGTGCAATTATATTTCTAGTTCATTGCAGATAAATTTCGGGGGCATAAATCTGAAACTGGCTGATTTTATAGTCTAAATATTTCCATTTTGTAAAAGTGTAGGATTGAGAATATATGTGCAAAGTACCTGAAAAATGGAAAATAAAATCACTGAAATCCAAATGAATTACAGACCAGTTGTTTCATGTAGTAACAGATGTCACAATGTTTTCATTTTTCATTTCTTTTGTTAGGGGCAATGACTATTGTGCTTTCAAACCAACAACAGTGGCCTTCGGGTATACCGAGCTCGGATATTACGAGGTACCGCTTACAACGAGATGATTTTTTGGTCTCAGATTATTTCTTAATTATTTCCTTTGAAAATTTTCCGGATACAACGAGATCGTTTATAACGAGACTCCGTATACTACGAGGTAAAAAATTGTGCCCGTTAGTTCCCCTTTAGTAAGCGCTATCGGATATAGAGGTACACGCGGCACGCTTGATTGCACACGCTAGTTCCAGGTAACTAACGGTTTGGCCATGTAATATTCACAGGTATGTATACACATGACAATAGAATAAAAGTATTAAGAAATAATGATGAGTTGTTTTTATTGCAATGTTTTTAGTCATGGCTTCGAATTCAAAGAAGAGGAAAGTAATTTCGCTAGAAACAAAAGTACTTATTTAGTACTAATTAACGAAGTTTAAATGAATTAAAAACAAAAAGTGGAATTGCAAAGGACTATGGATGAGCTTCCTGTACATTTAGTACGATTTAAAAACAACACCCAAAGATGTGATTTTAGAAAGCTTGGAAGAGTGCCTGACTCTAAAAATAGTGATACCGACATTGAGTCTTCCCATTATGTCGGCGTTGATTCACTGGTTACAGTATTTCGACAAAAATACTAAGTTAATAAAATTCTGGGTGAAATTAAAGATAATGACGAGACAGAAACCGAAAAATGTGATGATGATATCGATGTGTCGGCAGAAACTCCAGAATTTTATACAAAAGATGCGTTGAACGCGGTAACGATTTTACAAACCTTCTTCATGCAGAAAACAGACACCGAAGATTCCACATTTAGTGTTTTTCAAAAACTGATTGACATTATTGAAACTTACCAAATAATTAATAAAAAAAACAACCCAAAACAACCGTCCATCACACAGTTTTCGTCTCTCGTGAAGTGAATGTAACACGTGTTTCATTACGATAATTGTACATGTAATTATTCCATGCCATTTACATGAATATGCTGTAAGTTTGTTGCTTTTGAACAAAGTTAGAATAAATTATATTTATTTCATTATCACTAAGTCTTGTTTATAAACGTTATTTGAATTATAAAGAAAAAACGATCATGTGTCACCTTGGGAAATGCCAACCTCGGATATAACGAGTATCGGTTATAACGAGATATAAATTTATGTCCACAGCATCTCGTTATAGCCGGAGGCCACTGAATATCATTTCTGAAAATCTATCCTAAAAATAGATTATAAGAAGTATGCCAAATTCCCACTGCGCATTTCGTTGACAAATAAATTAATAGCTATGGTAACACCAAGCAAAAATATAAATAAAGACAATCAAAACAAAAAAATAAAACAAACAAAAGAACACAAACATAGCACACAACAGACAGATGCAAGCATCCTATCATAGTGTGTTGTACATGTACGATTGAATCAAAGTCATTGGTTGTTGGCAGTTAACGTCTGTGGTAACCTCAGTCATTCGGGCCTGGTGGTCTTCATTTGTTACAACATATACTCATATTCGTGATCCACAGGCAGTCAGAGGGGACCATCAGCGTATCCCCAGGGTGGTTCACTCATAACAGTTACCTGTGTGTAAGACTCAAGATCATCACTTTATCTATAGGTTGCAAAGCAAGGTAAGAAACAGAGTAATTTAGTGAAAAGAAAGACAGGTATGTATACTTTATATAGCTATTTGAAGATATTTATTCCCGGGAGACACGACGTTTTATTCGCCCTGTCACATGACTTGCTAGACCAATCATACGTCGTGTTATATAGAATAATCATATTGAGGTATAAAAAACGTAAATACTTACTTTGGTGATTCACAGGAATAAAGGTTATAAAAACCTCAGGGGGAATACTCTTCCATACCATGTATCTATGTAAGGGTTAAATTTCTTATAAGATATCTCATTAAGAATATTAGTGAGAGTTGTCTTTTAACCAGATATCTCAGTGGGATTTGTTAAGCTCAATATACAGTTGTTATCACTCATGTAATAAATGTTTGATATTCCACTGTGTATTCTTACCCAACGTGACGTCATTATGAAACATCACGTAGGTTTAGGCGGTTAATTGACGTAGAATGAGAAAGTAAAAAAAAGTAATTAAGTTAAAAAGTGTGGAGTTGTAAATGTGAAGCATTTAAAGAGGTTCGCTCCTCAGGTTTTGGGAAGCCATTTTGGGTCACCTCTAGTCTGAAAATTCTACATCAGATATTAATTCTACTAGTATATTAATATTTTACAGTGCCAAATAAACTTTATTGAATAGAATTTTTTAAAAGAAAAATACATATTTATAGAGTTTAATAAGGGACTATATTTTGTGACGGAAGGTTTCCTAGAGAAAAATGAACATTTTCATAACTCAATAGTTTAAGAGTACTGTTACTTTAGCTCCCTAATTTTAGTGCAGACATTACTTCAGATAGTTTGTGCATTGTGATATCTTCATATTGTTCTGAATAACTTATTTCAACAATTTTCTAATATTTTTTTGACATATATTTGCATATTTAGCCAATTAAATCAAGATACTGAAAGTTTTTAGAAACTCTAAAATTATGTGAAATCAGAGGAAATAAGGGGTAATTTTATTTTTTGAAATGTGACCCCAACATGTTTAACTTTTACATGAAACATTAGATTTATGTCTATTTGTATGCAAAATTTTGGTAAGATGGCATTACTATTAAATTTTATTTGCGTTAACATTTGATTGCTCCAACATTTTGTAACAGTCTTAATATATGCTGTTACGTTCATTATGTATTGGCATATGAAGCCAAAAGTAAGGCAAGGTTTTTTAAACTTTGACTTAAATGTTACTTTAATATTCACTACATGTCTTCAACTTCGTACTGTATTAAAATCATTATCACATAATAGTTCAAACTAAATATTTGAAGGATTTCTTCAAATAATGAATTTCCATGTCGAATTTTAGCAACATTTTCAAGTAAATTATCACTTCTGTTTTGGGGCCCCATAATTTAAAAAAATGGCATGTAACATGGGTCACAAATAAAATAAATTAACATTTTAAGTCCCCATCTTTATACCAAAATGGTTTTCGGGTCATTGGCATTACTTGTATTTCAGGTGCCAACCTCCTTAATGCTGTTTTATCTTTTTTCATAAATTGATAAAAATGTGTTCGAAAATGAAATCTTCGTTTGTTAATATATAAGGAACCTTTTCCATGCGTAAAGGTGTTGACGTCTTCTAGTCAATGTGTTGTGCGGCTCACAATTGTCACAGGGTGATTTATTCATGGAATATTTATTAGAATATATTAATATTTAATGTACTAATTCATATATCATCATCATTATCATCATCATCTATAAGACATAGTGAATTACAGATCACTGGAATTAACTACGTTTTCATTTCATTCATATTCATGGTGTGTTATGTTCAATGGTTGAATTTGGAGTGTGAAAGGTCAAAGGTTGTTGGGTCATGTGAGAGTTGTATGATTGGTTGTTATTTTAGAAATAGTTGTGAATGAGTAGTTTTACTAATTTTAGACAAAGTGCGCATGCTTGGTGCCAAATTCCCAAACTAATACACTTTACCCCCAGACAGCCGAGAGAAAGAAAGAGTTCATCTCCTTCTCCAAATATATCATCTATTTTATAATAGCGATATTAAACAACTGTCATTTTCGGTAAGTTCGTTTACCGCAGTTGGTTAAAGTTATCTACAAGTAAAATATTATTTCTTTAAAACATTTAAATTAATTATATTCAAATATCTTGAAATATTTAATGCGTGAATCTTAGCTTTGTGAGTGTGTATTTTGTTATATTCATTTCTGTAATAATTATTGTTAAAGATCACCATACTTCTGTATAATTGAAAAATATATTCAAATCAAGAACCCAACAGCTGTTGTTCATTATTTCGACAACAAATATATATCATCTCAATGCGGCTGTGACTCAATTATAATTTTTACAGAAAAGATTGAGGTTTAACAAAAGAGGTGGTAAAACATGTGATAAAAAGAATCTCATGATTTGCGATGGTATATGGTATATGATTTTTATCCAACGTGTTGTGTGTTTTCCATCCCCTAGCCTTGGTATCAACCAACTCATTGGAAAAAAGTCATATACCATCGCCAAACATGAGAGATCCTATATATCTCAAACGTGTAGTGCATCGCGAATATAAACACTATTTCAACTCGTTGGATAAAGTAAATACAAAATCATACCATATAGATATCCTCTATGTATTCCATGTCATGATCAGATACCGATATCTCCGTATATGAAACGAATCTTACTTGTCAGATAACTCAGCAAAGAGTGTCATACGTTGCCTTAGGGATATCTCAGTGGGAAGTGTCTTTCCTATCATTATATATCTGAATATGAGGTATTTTCAATATGTATCTCAATATGATGTGTCTATCCTATTATATATCTCAATATGAGGTGTCTTTCCTATTATATAAGTGTATATGTACATGTATAGAAAAAGAAACTATTAATGTGAACGTCTTTTTTGCTTACCCAGTGCACTGTCTTTCTTTTTTGTTAGATAATGTATTGTTCATATCGAAATTTTTAAATGTTTTACACGTAATAAAGATTATTTTCCCGTTACCAAAGCATATGCGCATCACTAAATATATATGCCAGCATTTAAATTCCATGTTTTAACAAATTGCTTTGAATCAACTTTGATTTTCTCTTTTCAATTAAATTTACACAGTAAGAATCATAAAATTATTGCATGTTTACCTTGATTAAAGATTTATCTCTTATCTTGTATTTTTTGGATGCAATTCAATTAAAAATGTGTAATTTGCAGGAACAGGTTAGTGTACGCAAATCAATTTACGTGCTCCCTGCAATTTTTTTTTTTACATAAAATACACGTAAATTGCTTGAAATAATCCATTTTATATTGTAAATGCATAAAAAAAATATGCTTAGCTTTACTAGTATCAATCGGTTTTTAAATGAAACATTAACCCCTAAAATTTTTCTGTATATTTAGGATAACATTTTAGGGAAGTGCTCTTGCCTTATGAGTAACAGATGAAGAGTACTGTTTAGCTATCTACATGCACAGCTTACATGTACTGTATGATCATTGATTACTCTCTCACTATTAGCAGCGTAATTGAAATGTATATACAGAACAAAAATGACGCAAGCCTTAAAACAAAGGCTACAAACCATTTGTTGTTATAAGTAAAAAAAAAATTCAAAATGAAAAAGATCGAGACTTTGCATTGAATGAAAAATCTCCTTACATACATATGGACAAAGTTGTGAGCATTAGCATCATTTTATCTCACCATACAAAAAAAAAATATAATATGTTAATTGACAGCTAAAATATTATAAAAAAAAATATTAAACGAATATGGAATATCAATATGTAACTTTAAACTCCGAATTGAGTTGGATGGTTCCTGGTACAAATGTTACTACTTATGTATTTATCTTCACTATTTTCCACGATTTCATGCACCGTTTTATCAGTGACCTTGCGGGTCTGGCTACTTGCTCCACTATTTTTGACAATGAGCCTGTATTTTATTACGAATAATAAATGTTTAATGACAGGCTCTCCTATACTTTTATTTATAATTATTATTTTCAATCTTTATAAGAGTGGTTAGTTAGGTATGGCCTTCTTTTTAAAACGATACTACATTGTAATCACCAGTACATACATTTACAGTCTTTCGTATTTGAAATCCCATGATATTCCTCCTTCTATATCAATGAATTTACGATTATGTAAGCGACTACTCGAGTACTCGACTATTGTTCAATCATACCGATTATCGACTAAAGCAAACTTAGTCGATTACTCGTCATGAAGCTATTAAATTGGAAAACATCTTATTTATTTCTTAACAAGTCAGTATTTTGGCTTAATGAAATTAACCGCTTTTATTTCGCGACATTCTTCGACCGTAGGTTAAAGTCTTTTTAAAGTCATATGGGACACCTGTCGATATCAATATGGATAAAAGTACACTATAATCATATTATCATCGGTTCAAAATTTTCAGGTTTTTCAATATTTGCTCAAAAATATATTTTAAAATATTTTTGGAAAGGTAAACATTATAAAAGCCCTAGCGGGATTCTAACATATGACTTACAGATTTGTAGTTAATTGTCTAATCCATTGCGCCAAACTGTTAAGAAAAAAAATTGGTGTAGAAAAATTTTTAAAATCATAACTGATTTCATGTTTTATTTCGATAGAAAGTACATCATAATATGGTGGTGTCTTATACCACCTTAAGACAACGGTGCCACTAGTTTGTTTATCTAAACTGATCAATCATGGGTCGGTGATGAAGCTTGGAAAATGACACGTTTGAGTGGCCTTTTCCAAGCTTGGTTATTTCTAAATATTAAAATAAATATTGAAATTAAACTCATTCAGTACAGATAATTATTATCAAATATATAATTTTACACATTGTTTGCGACATACATGTATGTTAAAAAATTCAAATAAGTTTGAAATAAATCAACAGGTACCCCACTATCGCTTGACTAGTTCTCGATTAATCAACTAGGCAATCGGAGTAAACTTATATCAATAAACATTTATAACGCCATTTTAACACCTGATCAGAGTACAAAATACAATTAGACGTCAATATAACACTTTCTGTGAACCCTTTGATAAAATCGTTTCTTATGTCTCCATGTTTTTCTTCCTTTTGTCTCCGAATGCGATAGCCAACTATTAACATGCCAACTACGCTTTCGCGTCGATTTCTATGTTTACATAGTCGATATATTGAGACATCTCATGTGTTAATAAATGTCTTGAACTTGGGCGTTTACAGTCTGTACCGGAATGCTTTAACAATGCGTTTGAATTATATTGTATAATTTGCAGAGAGTTTTATAAAACAAAGGTACTTTGATGACAAAACACCAACTTATTTTCTTTAAAAACAGTCTTTGAAATAGATACTTAGCCAGTAAATTTAATATATAAAGCACTAAAAATGGCTAACGTTCTGTCTCGACTACAGAAAGTTTCGACCAGTTGGAAGTTAAGATCAGAACTTACATGTGTAGACAATTTGCTGTTAATGAATGAAAGAATTGTTATTCCAGAAGTATTACAACCCAAAATTTTGAGATATGTACATGTTAGTCATTTTGGAATAGAGAAGACTAAAGCTCGTTCAAGAACTGTGGTTTACTGGATTGGTATGAATCGAGACATAACCGACATGATTGCTAAATGTCATACATGTATGGATGTAAGAAACAAAAATCCAAAAGAACCGCTGAATCCGACACCAATTCCAGAAGGTCCGTGGCAAGTGATTGGTTCAGATTTGTTCACGTTGAACAATGAGGATTACTTGATCGTTGTGGATTATTATTCCAAGTTTTTGAAGTAGTCAAGCTTGAGAACACTAGGAGCAAAACTGTGATCACACATATGAAGTCCATGTTTGCTCGTCATGGTATTCCTTATGAAGTGAGAAGTGATAATGGTCCTCAGTATAGTTCAATGGAATTCAAGGATTTCTCCATTTCTAATTCATTTCATGTTGTTTATTGAATAAAGCAGGTAAAAAGCTACAAAAGAACAAAAAATCACATTTAAACGGTTATTTAGAATTCACAGATGTACTGTTTATGACAAAAAGACGTTCCATACAAAAAAAAATGGAAAATAATTGGACAAGGAAAACTGATAAATCCTACACTAACTTTTACATATATATAATTCTAAGCATTCTGACAGTTCAAAATGGTGAAATAAAGTGGAACAATACTTAAAATTGGGCAAAGAAAGACTATTTCCAAAATAATACGTTGACATCATCGCTGACCGTAAATCTTTTGATAAGTAAATTTTACAAAAAAACTATTATGCAAGTTTTCATAAGCTTAAACAACAGAGTAGCACATATAAAATAACAATTATATACATTGTAAATGTCCACAAGCTTCCAAATGGAACATTTCTTGTCCGGTGTGCTGGCACGTGTTTTTTATCAAAAAAGGGAGATAATTCTAGCTAACATATATCGAACGAAATAAATTTAATAAATGAATTCCACAATACTCCCCACCTGGTATTGAAAATATCACTATTATCTTATACATTAAACCGAATAGTAACATATTTCTTCTTGAAATATATCATGATATCAAATTTAAACAAACAATGACAATGAACACATTTGGCAATGCAGTGAATTGCGGTACAACAATGAGAATGTTACTCGGCATGCATTAAATGAATAATGTCTGATATTGGCCTTGTGTTTATGATTGGTTTCCATTTCTTGATACCTTGACTTCGACTTTGCGTACCCGGCCATCGACACTCTTTATAGCATTCTAAATGATTTCAAGCGGCCACTCGATCCGTGCAGTCGTCAGGTCTTTAAGAAGAACAATGTCTCCAACACATAGATCAGGAACCACAGACTGCCATTTGGACCTCGATTGGAGCGTTTGTATTTATTCCTTCTTCCAACGATCCCAGAAAATATTATCCAAGTGCTGAACACACCGCCACTGTTTTATGACTGTATTTTCTACTTTGAAATTAGAAATAGTCGCTCTTCTGATATAGATATAGGTGTTATCTTTTATAAGGATTGCTTTGGGGATCGCCAAGTGAGAAATTGGCCTGTGGCGTCTTTGAATATATGTGTTTATGAATTATCGAAATAAAATGAACACAAGTTCTAAATACATTTATTTTAATGCTGCATGGCTCTAGCTCTTTGTGAGAAGTTCTTGGACTTTCTCAAATAAATATATCTTTTATATTAATAAATACTATGCCCTTTTTAAAATCTCTTTTAAAACACCGATTTTAAATTCACTAAACACAATAAAATCCTGTTTGTGAGATACATTTTATTTGGAAAATCACTAAATATACAAACTCCATAAAGTCAAAATGTTGGGGGTTTTAAATTGCATCAAACACACAGATAGATATCAAGCCTGACTTACAAGGCGATGTACAAACATTATAATGATACAATCACTGTCGACATATAATGAGTTCCCTTTGATTTTGTTTTGTCATATTTGTTTCTCTCGTATTGCTGTATGGTTTTTCTTAGTTCATCAATTTTTAAATTTTTCAATCAAGGTACTGGAATACTTTGATGAGTTGGGTATCTTTTTCAGTTAACCAAAGTCTGTCTTTGTCGTCAATCTTTAATCCTCGAGGCTTTGAAATCCCATCTTTTGCCGTCAGAATATACTGCAAAAACCGTCCATCGATGTCCAGCAGGTGAACAAGGTTGTTTTTTTCATCAGAGATGAGAATATTTCCATCTTTGTCGGTGTCTAATTCTGCGGGGCCAAAACTCCTATAATCGTTTTGGTTAAAACCTCCTTCATAAGCAAACCTAAATATACCAGTTCTGTCAACTACAGTAACAGATTTCTTCTTGCAATCTGAAACACAAATGTCTTGATTGATATTTTCTGAAATGAAAATTGGTCGAACATAAAGATTTTTATTGTCGCTTTTTTTCTCGATTTCCTGAACAATGTTCCCTTGGAAATTTATTCTCAAAATTTTTCCTACGTCGGTTTTATTAAATTCAATAGCCATTAAATATGCAACACAGACAAGAATGTGACCACTTAGACTGATGCACATTCCCATTGGATACCATTCTGTGTTGATTTCATTTTCTTCCTTTAGGTCTTTTGTTACTTTTCTAATTTTTTTATTGTCTACATCAGTGTAGAACATGATTCCGTCTTCCGTGTCAATCAATCCAGATGGCCTACCTATCTTCGTCTGCGTGGAAAAGGTTGCTTGAACGTTACCTTGCATATCTATTTTATGAACGGATGCTTCGTTTCCACGGACCCATACAAATCCTTGATTCCAGTTAGAAACAAACAGACCTATTGGTGATTCTACAGTGGTTCCTATTTTCTTAATTTCTTTTGCTTTGGCCACTATGCACCGCTTTTTTTCTGTATCACTAATTGTGATGGTAAGTGCAATCCAAATAAGATCCCGAGGACATTTTTATATGGAAGATTAGTAAGGAGGCAAGCTGGTTGAAATGAGGGTATTTGGAAAATTTTATTTGTTTTGAATTCTGTATAGTTTTTCATGAATGCAATCAGGTCGGTCATACTCTTGGTATCATGTTTTTCTTCTAATGATGCAAGAAGTGTTTGCAAATACGAAACGTGACTTTCGATTTCCTTCTTCTCTGCATTGATTTGATCACTGTAACTCGTTCTCTCAGAACAAATCTTTTGAAGAAATTCTTTTTCAATCGACTGAATGAAGTCAACCAGATTCTGAGATTGCTTTACAACTGTTTGTTCCAATTCTTTCGTTTGTTTCCTTACATCTCCCAAGTGCGCTTCCAGATCCTCTATATTTTGTTTGTATGCCGGAATAAGATGACAGTCAACATTAGTTATAATTTCTGAGATTCTAAATTTGGCCTCGAGGTAAGCAGTCGAGATATCTTTCATTATATGACCGTTGTGTTCGCCGGCGATACACTTTGTGCATACGGGTATTTGGCATGTTTGGCAGCTCAACTCATACTTGCTTTCAGGATGTATATTACAATATCCAAAACCTTCAACCTCCATCTTTCTGGTCAAGGTCATTTTAACCACATCATGGCGTAGAAACATTTTCTTTCCTTTATGGTCATCTTTGCAATCTATACACATATTGCCTTCGCATTTCCGGCAAAAGAATTTTGCCGGCTTGTCTTCACAAATATCACATAATACTAGGTCTAGACAAGCTTCATCTTCAGCCATATTGATTGTTCCGCTTATCCTATAAAAAGCATCACAATTTTGATTGATAGTTTTGCCTTTGACACATACATATGTTTTCTATATAAGATTGCATTTGTAATTTAATATAACCAAATCTTAGTCGACCTTTTATCGTGAAATTTGCTGCATTCTCCTTACTGTTATGTCTTTTTGTCAGTTTTATTTGTTCTAATGTTTTAATTGATGAGATTTCTATGATATATATTTTTATCTTTAGATAAATATGAAATATTGATATATATTCAATAAATAATATTATATATAAATAATTGTAACTAATGAGTTCAAGTCTATTCAGAATATTATCTAATTGTACCAAAAAAACCTTTTTCAATGTAATAGATACGTGTATTAAAATGCCCTAAAATAGCATCCTAACACTAATATTATAATTTTATTCCACATCTACTTTTTTTCTTTTTTTTACAAATATACTTATTAAGTCTTTTCATGACTTTCATTTTGATCCAAATGCCGTCAATTTATCAAACTTCATAGAGTTTTTAAAAAAATGTCTGTTTTAAGATGCGCTTTATTTTTCCGTTCGTAATAAGAGGCCCAACGGCCACATTGTTCACCTGAGCAACAATAGCCATTACTTAGAAAGTTAGCTTTATGGTATCAAGTACAAAATATTTCGACAATTCAGTAGTGCAGATCTTGTTTTAAAAGATTTCCAAATTTTTCTCCTAAAGTTTGTTTGTTAAACATTAAACAATTTTGCTGTTTCAGTTTTTGAAAAAGATTTTTTCTATTTTTTTTATATGTAAATATTCAACCAACCCCCTCCCATTATGGCTCAATTCTACCTCCTGGGATCATGATTCGTATAAACATGACTCTACGCTTCCTGAGAATGCTTCCATACAAGTTTCAGGTTGGCCAAATGGTTTTTCAGAAGATTTGTTTTTAAAATGCCATCATTTTTAATAATTTAGAATTGTCTTCACTTGAAAGTGTGCCCCTTTATACATTATATGAACGTAAGATGAATGCCATCTACTAAGTTTCTACTGAAATATTTTTGATGTAGTGACAATTTGGTTTTGGAAAGCTAATTATGAAAAAAAGCATTTCATCTATTATTAATTCTACAAAAAACCTTCATCAAAGGGTGATTTGAGCCAGGTTTATATCAATCTTTCATAAACGTTCTCTATGTCAACAACATCAATGTTTATTCACACAGTTTCACAAATTGTCATTGGACCCTCCTTCATTTCTATATCTAAGCGTAGTACAAATGGTACACACAAAAACCTAAACACCATTATTCAAAGTGCTTACTTTAAACTTGTTTTTTTTTTTGCACTGAGAGTTTGAATTTAGTTTTTCTTGACGGTAGGTATTCGCTCTGATCAAGTAAACCTGCCTTACCGTTGTAAAAGTACTTTATGTATTTTCATGGTTTTACTCACCGTATTATCTCATAATTCATAGGCACCTTTATTAACTAGAACTTGACCTTATGGCAGGCATTTTGTATTACAGCGGGAATTTTTTTTATCAAAACAAACGTTTGAAGAAAATAATCAGTTTGTTTCATAAAATAAAACAGCTTAGCGTTTTAACTAACATATTAAAAGCTCGCCCTTACCTAAGCCATGATAGAAGTACTTCATATTCGCCATTTTGTTTGATTTATCGGGGTACCGGGGGGATGGCCACTTGTTCCTTTATTTTGACTGTGGGCCTTTTTATTAAGAATACGAAATTTTAAGTTGACAGTCACCTATACTAAATTATTATTTTTATAATTTTCAAACTCTATAAGGATGGTTAGATAGATCTGTCCTCATACCTTTCAAAACGATTCGATGTTTTCACCAGCACATGTCAATCTTCCATGAATTCTGTATTCCCATGATATGCCTCATTCTTATTGTGTCCTTTATATCAATTGTTTAAAAACCAATCTACAGGCAAGAAAACATTCAAAAGACTAACGTATCTTACAGTTCATCTGTAAACATGGGACTAGGTCTTATACATTGTATGCGCAAATCCCTCTTTGGTTTACTTCTAATATCTGTTTAAATCAATACAAGAGAACTTCAATTCTTTTTAAATTAGACACTCATGTAATAACCAGATAAAATCATTGTTCCTCAACGGTTGTTGCATTCCTGTGTTACATGGATTAATTCAAGACGTGTTTGTGCTTCTGTAGTAAGTTATACCTTTCCTTACGAAAGAATGGATTTGAACAATATCAATTAGAGATGCCAACGAGTCCTCCAGCACTTGACTATCGGTCGATCATACCCCTCATCGACTAAGCAAACTTTGTCGAATACCCGTCATGAAGTTATTAAATTGGAAACATTAATTTCTTCACAGTCAGTATTCGGGCTAAAATGAAATTAACCGCTTTCATTTCTCGACATTTGTTTATTTAAACCGTTGATCATGCACGGGTCAGTGATAAAGCTCGGAACAGGACACTTTTGAGAGTCCGCATGTGATAATAAATGAACATGTATCTCACTAACGCAAAAAGCCTGAGTATTTAGTATCGGTTACTTTTGTTATTTTATAGTAGGTTTGTATAATAGAATATTCTTCATATATATATATATAAATATTAAAATCAAGCCCATTTACTACAGATAATTATTATCAGATATTATGTATTTTGACGTATTGTTTGCGACAGTAGCTTATATGTTAAAAGATTCAAATAAAGTTTGAAATAAGTCAACGATTTTAATTATATTGGTGAAGTTTACGTATACAGTATTAGGCATCCGGCGAAATTTACTATTTGCGCACACATTACGCCTCGCACTACTTTGTAAACTATGCACTGACATCTTAGCGTAATTTTTTATTTCATATTTTGATGCAATTTTCTTGAGATTTAACTTTTATACAGTCACATAATTATTCAATCATGTTTGCCTTAATGCATAAAACTTATATTCGGAAGTACACTAGCATCGCCTTAAAGTAAGTAAGCTATTTCGGAAAACAATAAAACATCGCGATTTGTGCTTTTTAAGCATGTTGTTGTTTCGGCAAAACAAAACTTATATCACGATGCTGACAGTTGATATCAAATGCCGATTAGTTCTTTAAAGGAAATACTTTGTTTCTGTATTGCTTATCGACGCTATAGAATCTTAGCGCCTTTGAACTTTAACATGTGCTCATGGCATGGAATCCCGATTTCGATAAACGTGTGCTATCCTGATTCCCTGGCCTATTTTTTCTATGGTTATTGTTTACAATGCTTCAGTAAAGCATTTTTAATAGTCAACCAAAATAAGGAGCCATTGAAGTGTCCAAGGCGGTTCCTTTTATTTGTTTAAAATGTTCTTCGTTGAATGTTGATGTATTACAAGTCAATACAATTTCTGCAGCCTCTAAAATGATTTTTTTAAAAAGCCGATTGTTGATATTTTCAGGATTCCTATAAATCCAATATTCCATCGCATTAAGTCCCTGAGAATTTGAAATGTTGCTGTACAAATTGATGACATCAAAAGTGACGAATATGCTATTCTTTAATTTTAATTTTTTTCTGGTAAATGACAAAGAAAATTCAAGTCATCTTTCATGTAGCTTTTAACCTCGGAACATAATGATTTTAGTAGAATGTTAAGTAGATTGCTATCTCTTTGAGTATATGTGCTGAGGGCCCACCTACAATAGGTCTGAATGTGATATCATCTGGATAAGGACAATGGATGTATTCAGAACGCTGGACTTTGATGGCATCTTTAATTTTTGTTGATTTATGAATCTTTGGGAGACCATAGAAATGCTTTCTTTCTATTCATAATCTGTTAGGTAGTCTTCCTCTTTTTCAGTTCAGCAGTGGTGTTTTATGTCTTTTAAACAGATTCGTGTTTTTCTGCATCGGTTTTTTTCATCATTGGTTGGTATTTCTTGATAATAGTCGGCGTTTGAAAACATTTTCATGATATGATTTTCATCGAAATTGGAATCCACAATTACTACTGCGCCACCAATATCCGTTTCTTTAATCACTATTAATTACTATTGATTCATCATTTGCTAATGATTCAAGGGCCGTGTTTTTCTCTATAAGTTGAATTTTGTTTTACTGTTTTCGATGTTACTGTTAAGATGTAGATTGTTTAGTATGTCACAAACGGTTTTAAGATGTCGTTCTTACAATTTTTTGGATTGAAATACGACTTGTTACTTAATATGTCTTCTTCCGACTATGTGTCACTTTCCCTCTCTTTATTAATATGTTCTTCTACTTTCAATTTTCTTCTGTACTCCTTTATATCTTGTCCTTAGTGTATATATATATATATATATATATAATTATATATAATTACATGGCATTTTTATATCGCATCTTATATTAGCCCGAGGTTGCTGTATATTAGCCCGAGAGCCGTCAGTTGACAAGACAGAAGCTGTTTTCATCTTTCCTTTTTGCAGTAGACATTTCCATTTTTTTAATACTGGCATTCCATGATTCAAAATCTCACCTTATCTGTAAATTAAAAAAAATAAACATATGACTTTTGCATAATATTAAATGTTTTGTAATCAGGGTAAGAAAGAATACTAGTACAACGTATCATTAAGTGCATTATGAACGCTTTATTTTTACTTGTGTGTTTAAAAAATTACCTTTGCGATAAGCCTCGAGGAGCTGGCATCACAACAAGACAACTTTTTTGCCATATTTTTAGGAATGATAGCATCTATCCCTTGATACAAAGGTCTTTAAGTAGATCCAAGGAATCCCGAAATCTTCAATCGACCACATAAACATCACTTTTTGGACCAAGTTTCTGATGTTGTCAACATTTTTTTTTTCAGAGTATCACTCAAATGGCAATATCATTATTTTTTAGTCTGAGAAATATGTCAATATTATAATTATAATATATAATATTATATATTATATATTATATATTATAATTATAATATAATATTATAATACTATAAATAATATAGTTACTGAAAGTAACTGGAGATGGAAAAATGACCATTGATTTTACTGAGGGTCGTGCTTTATGAAGACTGTACGTTCTACTTCGAAACTTGACATTGTCGCTCTTCTGAATATCGACGTTGGTGTCGCCTATTACCAGAATAGCTTCGGGATCACCATATGAGAAATTGGTTAGAGGCCTGTTGTGTTTCGATATAGATGTATGTTTATTATCTAAATAAATGTACAAGTTTTCTAAATTTTTAATGGTTCATGGTTCTAGCGTTTTGGGGGAAGTTTTTGGACTTATCAAATAGAGTCTTTGTCGTTTCTTTTTATTAGAAAAACCGAAATGTAATATATCATTTATATCTTTAATATCCCTTTCTTTAAAACATTAGTATTCATTTCAGCAAAAGCGATGATATCATGTTTAAGAGAAATCCTTTGTTTAAAAAATCATTAAATATACAAATTAGATGATATCAACACATGTAGATATAAAGTTACAAGGCGATGTATAAACATTAAATGTGCCACAATGACCATCTATTACAATGACTATCTATCCATAATGAGCTTCTATTGATTTTTTAATTAAAACTGTTCTTCCTATATTGCTGTTTGGTTCTTTCTAAATTCATTATATTTTCGTGGGAAATTATCCCCTGTTCATTCAAGGTACTGAAGTACTTTGATGAGTTGGGTTTCTATTTCAGCTAACCAAAGTCTGTCTTCGTCATCAACTATTAATCCTCGTGGCTTTGAAATCCCATCTTTTGCCGTCAGAATATTCTTCAAAAACCGTCCATCGATTTCCAGCAGATGAACAAAACTGTTCATTTCATCAGAGATGAGAACATTTCCATCTTTGTCTGTGTCTAACTCTGCAGGGACAAAAATCCTGTCATTGTTTTTGATAAAACCTTCTCCATAAGCAAACCGAAATATGCCAGTTCGGTCAACAACAATAACAGAATTCTTCATGCAATCTGAACACAAATATCTTGGTTGATATTTTCTGAAATGCAAATTGGTCGAACATATAGATTTTCATTGATGTTGTTTTTCTTGATTTCCTGATAAATGTCCCCTTGGCAATTCATTCTCAAAATTTTACCCACGTCCGTTTCATTGGATTTTTCGGCTGATAAATATACAACACAGACAGGAATGTGGCCACTTAGAGTAATACACATTCCCATTGGATACCATTCCGTGTTGATTTCACCTTTTTCTTGCAAGTTTTTGGCTACTTTTATTATTGTTTTTGTTTTCCAAATCAGTATACAACATATTTCCGTCTTTCATTTCAATTAATCCAGATGAACTACCAATATTAGTTTGTGTAGTAATGTCTACCAGAACTTTACCTCGCATGTCCATTTTATGTACTCGGTTTTCATCTCCACGAACCCACACGGCATCTTGATTCTGGTCAGAGACACACAAACCAACAGGTAATTTTATGGTGGTTTTTATGTTCTTAACTTCTTTTGCTTTGACCAAGAAAATCCGCTTGTTTTTTGTATCACCATTTTTGATGGCAAAAGTAATCCGAATAGGTTCCTCATAAATTTTTCAAATGTGTCATTGCCGATAAAATATGCTGGTTGAAAATAGGGCATTTGGAAACTTTTTTTCTTTCAGCAAGTTCTAACTTATTTTTAATGTACAAAATTGGGTCAGTCATACTTTTGTTACCTTGCTCTTCTATTAGCGATGATTGTAGTCTTTGCAAAAAAGAAAGGTGACTTTCAACTTCTTTCTTCCCTGCAACAATTTGATCACTATAGGTCCTCTCGTCATCATGTATTTTTTGAAGGACATCTTTTTCAATCGAACAAATGAAGTCCGCCAGACACTTAGTACGGTGTATAACTGTTTGTTTCAAATCTCTAGTATGTTTCTTCACATCACACAAGACCGCTTCCAGGTCCTGTATACTCCGTCTATGTGTCGGAATAAGATGGTCTTTCACTTCATTTATTATTTCTGATATCGTGTCTTTTGATTTGAGGTAAGCAGTCGAGATCTTTTCCATTTTATGCCCATTGAGTTCGCCGACGATACATTTCGTGCAGACAGGTATTTGACATGATTAGCAGTTTAACTCATATTTGCTTTTAGGGTGAACATTACAATAACCAAACCCTTCCAACTCTAATTTTCCTGTTATGGTCAGTCTAACGACATCATGGCGTAGAAACATTTTCTTTCTTTTGTGGTCTTCCTTGCACTCTTTACACATATTGCCATCGCATGTCCGACAATAGAATTGTGCTGGTTTGTCTTCACAAAGTTCGCATAAGACAAGGTCTAGACAGTTTTCACCTTCAGCCATATTAATTGGTCTTCTTATCCTAAAAAACATGAGAGTTTTAATAGATATATTTGAATTCAAATATTTGATATACATGTAAGTCTATATTTGTGTGATATGCATTTCTACATTAATAGTAAGAGTGTCACCTTTACTCGGATAGCTTAGTTAAAAATTCCTGGTCTTATCATTACCGCATTCGCTGAGAAAATTTGAAATCACTTTTCTTCTGTTACTTTTTACATGTTCGTATTTGTACATATGTTATGATCTTTAAGTAAAAAAATCGAAAATAGAATGCAGCTGCAGGTAAAAGATTAAATATAAAAGAATAAGTAACGGGCGCAATCTCGTTGACAACAACGAGTAGGTTTTCCTTCTGATTTTGAAACGATAGACGAATTTCTGCAAGAACATTCTATATAAATGTTTTAAATTCGATTTAAATTCATAATTTTAATTTTAAAATAGTATTTCATATATTTTCATTTTGTAGTTATGTTTCATTCAATCATTAAAACAATATTTCATTACAAGGCCTTGCAGAACATTTTGAAAATGATGGTTCATTTATTCAAAATCAATCAAATTCATCTTTAAGTTTGATGTTTGAATTTCTATTCTAAGTCATTTAACTCAATTTGAATGACTGCTAAAATTTTAAAATGAAAGTAAAAGCACGTCTAAAAATTTCAACCAATATGCTATTTGACACAAAACTGGATAAAAAATCAACATATATATGACGTTTCAAATCAATTTTAGAGTAACATAGACTAGATTAGGGCTCAAAATTTTTACATTTAATTTTACCATTTTTAATGTATAGAATGGTTAACATGTACATTTTCATTAATATTATTATTATTATACAAACTTTATAAAGCGCCATATATAATTTATATTATATTACTCTACAGCGCTGTACATAAAAAAAAGTCATGGGCATAAGAGCTAAGAACATAAAGAGTATACCTATATACACTAAATTAAAAACTACATACATGTACATTATTAACACTAATTATGTTTACATGTAAAAATCAATGCTGTGCTATCTCTTTACTTAATAAAATAAAGTTTAAAATGCGTAAATACTTAAGAATAGCCTGGATAAGCCTTGGCAAAAAGATAAGTTTTCAATAATTTTTTTAAACGAATAAAATTTCTCTCTAATCTAAGATTTCGGGGAAGATTGTTCCACAATGTAGAACTGGTCACGTCGAACCGCCTGTCACCATACGACCTAGTCTGCGCACGCGACTGAACAAGGAGCATAGAGCTCTCTGAGCGCAGGGACCTATCTGGCCTGTAGACCTGGACCATTTCTTATATATACAATGACGATGTTCTGTGTAAGACTTTTTTTAAGTCTGTAGGATCGGCTTGTATTGAATTCGCTGCTCGTGTAACTTGACTAGCACTGGTGTTATGTGATCACATTTCCTTGTACGCATTATATTTAAAAAGCTTTATCAGAATTGAAATTTCAATTGTTGAGTAACAAGCGAGATACATAGTTCGGAATTCTTTATTTTGGTTTTTTGTTGTTTTTTTTTACATATGCGTTTAATGAAAGCTCTGTTTACATAACAAAGAATTATAAGCTCTGTATTTCTCGTGTAACCTGAGTTTTTTAAAATTGAAATTGATTAAGAGAGCTGGATGTTGGGGCCATTTTAGACTATATAAATCTCCTTAAGAAGAAGAGCTTTGTATAAAGATACAATTAAAAAAAAACATTTTTAACATCAAAGTTAAAACGTATTATTTTTCTTCACTAAATAATAGTTTATGGGTATATATATATATATA
>WFKH01003881.1:9043338-9058640 GCA_016163765.1 Magallana hongkongensis | reverse complement strand
ATAGAGAATGGCTGGTTTACCCTTTACACTTTTATAAGATTATTTCCAAAACTTTGATGGTCAAATATTGCAGATTTAGAAATTTTAAAGATAATCATATGATTACATTTTCATAATGGTGTATATTAACCCATATCAGTATCTAAATGTCCCATTCAACATTAGATGAAAATAGACAATTTATAGAACTATGGAAGTTATTTAGACAGTTGAGTAAATGGGGTACATGGTTTATTGTTTTTTCAGGTACGACCAGACAACCAAGACCAGGAGAACAAAATGGTGTAGATTACACATTTCTTTCCATTGAGGAATTCAACCAGTTAGAGAAAAGTGGTTGTCTCCTAGAAAGTGGCCTATATGATGGTATGTAACTGCTTAGTTAATGGTCTGATGAGAACATTTAAAGAGAGTGGTTTATATGTCGGTATTTTATTGTTAAATTAGTGCTCTCATAAGAACATTTTTTTATATAGAGTTGTTTATATGTCTGATGGTATTTTATTGTTAATATTTGGTTATTGTGAAAGTATATTTATTCTAGAAGTTGTGTACTCTGTTATTGTTAAATTTGGTTCAGTTTTAAGTATTTTCTTCTAGAGAGTGGTTAATTATTATATGATGGTATGTTAGTGTACAGGTTGGATTAAGTACTAGAATACTGTAGAGTGGTCCATAGGATGGTAAATATGAGGTATGTTGATATTGGGTTTGACTACAGTAAGAGAGTTTGATTGCATTTGAGCGTATCATTAATGATCACATTTTGGTTCTCTTTGGAAATGTGTAAAATTGAACAAACTGGAGGTGAAGCATGCATGAAATGGACAAGTTAATTAGCATACATTTACACTGTAGCAGAAATTAATTATAGCTTTTGCTAACTGTATCAGGCAAATTCCTAGTACATGTATGCGAGCAAAAATAGGCACAAGGTTCCATTTTCTGTTTTTTATGTTGTTGTAAAAACAAAGCTTTCTAAATCAGAGTTTTGATGTTAACAGGTCATTGAGATGTGTCACAAGGTGTTTCCAGGTATAAGGCCTGATACAGGTGCTGTGGATTCACTTGTCAGGCTTTTTGACCTGATGGCTCTCGCTACATGCATATTTGTTGATCTTGAATAAAGATTCTTTTAGTAGTTTCTTGTTGGATGTCGAATCAGAGGAATCGTGACATGCATTCATGTGGAAGCGATAACAAGATTTCCTGAGCAATGCTTATTTTGCATGCAAATGTTGGCTGTGCTTAATTATAAGTCTGGTCAGTGACCCGGCGTTGATCAGAAAAGAGGATAGAGTGTTTGATTGAGTGACATTGTCTCCTAGTCATTAGGAAAGGAAGGCTTTCTTCACTTTGTAAGGACACACATAAATAACATGCATAGAGGCAGCATAGTAAAATAGATAAAAAGGAGTTATGAGGGCAAATGGAATTTGGGGGGGGGGTTGATGTATTGTAATATCAATATGCAAAAATACACAAGTATATTGGTCACATTCAATTGTTTTGTTTTAGTTATTTCTTTTGTTAGAAAGAATTTGCCTATTTGATGTTGGAGGTTTTTTTTTTCAATTCTAATTTTGCAGAGTATTTTGATTTGATTGTGGTGTAGAATCTTTTCAAAGCCTTCTTTTTCCCATTCTGACATCAACTTTCATGTATAGTCTGTCCCAAGATATTTATGCAGCACATTTGGACGATTTTTAATAAAAATACACATACCTGTGAAAGAAGTGCAATTAAAATAGTTGAAAGGGATAATTTCCAAGATAATTTCATTGACACATTATGATCTTTCACTCGGAAAAATTCACAGGAACAAAAACAGATTCCTTACGGAGATTTATAATGGGGAATGTTTACATCTTTTCTTCATTCGGAATACACTCGGAATACATCGCGCAATTTTTCAACGTTATCATCCGGGCTTGCTGCAATACAAAATCCCCGTAGACATCACATTTTTTTGCATTGTATTGAAACCTGATAAGCTAACAGGGGCATTTCGACTGAGAAATCTTGGAAATTTTTCATACTTTTGAATGAACATCGTTTGAACCCTGAGGTATTTATAAATATCAAGCAATTAAGCAAAATCTGAATTCAGGATATCTTTGGACAGACTATAGTTGTTGAAGATTTCTAAAATTTAAAATAGAGAAAAAAATTTTAAAGCAATTTTAAATCATTTCTTTTATTAAATAAAATGTTTTATATCATGAATGTATACATGTAGAAGTTATGTGATAGGAGTGGTTTTCTAATTTCTCCCCTTGGTATTTCAGGCAATCACTATGGGACCCCTAAGCCGCCCAGTGAACCAAAGGGTCCGAGCCTGCGACGGTCCACGTCCATGGGCAATGCCCTGCCCTCCTCTGGTGATGGCAAACGACGACGTAACAGAAGTAACACGGAGGGAGGGTCTGCCCGCACCTCACCGGTACCGTTCCAGTACGACGGAGAGCGCAAAAAGTCGATGGAGAAAATGCAAATCGACAACTCGTTAGGTCCACTACCTCAGAACTGGGAGCGGGCTATGACAGAGGAAGGGATTCCGTACTTTATCGAGTGAGTCCTTAAGCTGGGGTTTTGTTGAAGAGGGGTTTATTGATCTTGTGGCAGATTTCTGTTCCTTTTGGAATACTTTTGGAACTGTATATAAGAAATTTTATAGATAGATTATATATTGCAAGAACCAAAGTAAAATCAGTATTTTAAACTTGAATATAGAGATCAAAAGAACAATCATTGGATGGCACATGTGTATTCAAATGTATTCTATTTATAAAATATGTCAAGTCTACAGTTATATGTGTATTCTTTACACTGTATCATTCATCTATTAGTGTGAAGTATACTGTTTCAGAGCCCCCCGATTTAGGTAATTTTTTTGGTATTTTAGTTAGTCCTTATCTTATTTACATCCTATATACAACGTATAGGGAAAAAGTTAATCAATTGACATGAAAAGAAATGTTCCCTGTTGACACTAGCAGTCTGTTATTGGGTATAGATATAATGTTGGTGCATACATGTATCAATAATATTGATTTCCTATTTTAGTTATTATGACCCATCATTGACCATAAGAAATTTGACATATCACTGTTATAAAAGATCTTGTAGATATTCTGTAGCAGGAATTTATCTGAATTCCAAGATAAATTCTCTCTGTCTCCTCCATTAGACAGTCTGATCACAAGACATTGTCTGACATCTGTATATGTGTATAATAACTAAATGATTCTACTATACTTATTGGACAAATTAGGTTTGATAACTAGTGCACTATCAATCTGTTCCCATGAATTGCAAAACATCTATATAAGGTGGTATGGGACGTTTTGACTTGTAAAATTGGATTGTAAAAATGGATTAAAGTAAATCATAATTAAACTAAATGTTTTAAATTTTCAAAATTTAAAATGCTTTTTATCGCAAATCCAACATGGATGTACACGCTACGGCCAATCTTGCATTGCATTGAGTGATGACACTTTCTCATCGGTGTGAATTTCAATTGCGTTTCGGAACAAAGATTCTGATTGGCGCATTTATATAGACCCACCCATTTATCAAATGCATGTAGAGAACATGATGCTAACACGTGGGAACAAATGTTGAAGAAAGAAAAGTTGTACTTGCAAGTTAAAAATTACATACAGAGTTATTCTGAGAACAAACGGGGCGATGTTTACGTACATGTGTAAATAATGTAAGTGAAAAAAAAACAAAGAAAAAGTTCTCAAAAAGCTGGGATGGGCTCATACATGTAGATGTAACCGTTATAGATTAAAGTCACAGATTGGACTAACATACGTTATTCAGCTTATTGTGAAGATATTCGTCAGAAACTGTTTGGTGAACAAATATATTTTATGTTACCGTTCATAATGTACCATTTGTGGAAAATCGCATGAGTTGAACAGACTGTTTTTCCTCACAAAAAGCTTGCTGCAAAATGTAGATCCACGGAAAAATTCGGGTTGACATGCCATGAAATCCATTAGACATTTTACAGCATATGTCTTCACTTATTTGCTTATAATAAATCTGTACTGAAAATCTTTGAAACATCGTCACCAGCTCCATAAAAATGAAGATAGTGTGGTTTGTTTATAAAACTGTTAAATGGCGACTCGATCCGCACGTGAATTTTACAATCCGAGGTCGGTTAGCGTGTTTGAGAGAAAGTCAGCGGAAAGTAAAGCGTCAACATCAGTAGTAAATATTGTCTGATGAATATTGAGGTACATGTCATAAAATTAATGTTTCTAATGACTAAGTGAGTTACAAAATAAGGTTAATCACAGATTAGTCCAAAATTGAACACGATTGTGCTGTAAATTTCAAGTTTTGTGTACATGTTTGAAAACACATGCACCCTGTTAGTATATACGTCCCTGATTGAACAGTTGAAGTTCAATAAAATGCAATATTTATGTAACATTTATTGTCAGTATTTGTTGTGAATTCTTTGGAATAAGCTACAACAAAATAAATACTGCCTCAACTTAAATTGATGCATTAAAGAGGATTGAATTTATCGATGAAGATTGTGTTGAAAAATGTAATGGGAAACCTGTTTAAACTTTGACAATTGTTTACACCATAAAAAACAAAAAGCGATTATTGTGAGAACTCTTAGTCAATTATTGCAGTGATTTAGTTTTTGCAATCCTGATACAGGGTAACGACACAGTTAGCAGTTGGTGCATAAATTATCAATACCACGGTACAGGTAAAAGTGGGCGGGTACTAAACAGCCATTGAAAATTCTTGTTTCAAAAACTGCAACTCCCGACCCCAATAGTGTCATCACTCAACGCATTAGTTTATCGGTCGCAGCGTGTACACCCATGCAAGATTTGCGATAAAAAATTCATATTAAGATTGAAAATGTAAAAAAAAAACCCAAAAAAACCCCTGCAATCTGTACTGATTACACTTTACCCAGCTAGGTACTTTAGCCCATAAGACATCAAGTTAAAGATAAAATGTATAAAGTTAGAGTTAATTTTATAGTTCATTTTGAATGAGAATACATCACAATTGGAGATGTCCCCTATTCTAAGTGACTGTGTGTTTCTGTTTTCAGCCACACCTCTGAGACTACTCACTGGCTAGACCCCCGACTGGCAAAGCTCCAGAAACAGCAGGCAGGGGACTGTAATGATGACGGTAAGTCACGGACAGGGTCGGGGGGGTTCAGAGGTTAAAGGTCAAACAAAAGGCAGGGGATTGTAACATTGACAGTAAGTCAGGGGAGGGGCGTTGGGGGGTCAAAGGTTAAGGGTCAATCAGGGATGGGGTAAAATTCTAAAAGCACAGGGTACAATGTGTCTAACATCATTCTGCCATCAAATGTACAAGTACACTGTTTTTGTGTAAAATATTAAGACATGGTTCTCTAAAGTAATATAGAAAGATTGTCATATGGAGTAAGAAACTCAAAATGCTCATTTCCACAATGAAGTATTTTACATTCCTGTAATAATGTAATCTTACCAAAAATATTTCTTTAATGAATTTCTCACATTCTGTGGATCAAGCATCTTTATTGTCAAAACTTTGTACATGTACATGTACCACAAACCTGAAGGGGATTTAGTTTGAATAGCAAAGACTTTGTAGAGCCCCTATGTGGAGCATGTTTTACTAACCCAAGCATGCAAGACTGCAAGTGTTCTCCTACATGAACTGATGAGGTTTCCCAGCCTCAAATTGATATGTGTGAGGGTGTCAGAAACTGGAGATGCATTATGGAATAGAGCTGTCCGAGCATTAATAATTCATTGAGACTGATAATTGATATTAATATGGCAGCATGATCTAACACTCCGAGTGTTAAGTGCACCCATAATTAACAGTCGTGTAGAGTGATCACTTTATTTCAACTATGCGTGATGAAAATGTTGCCTTAAAGGCATTTGTTGCCTCATGCATCGATCAATTGATGTATGCATGAGTCAAAAGTAGTAAGTTTAGGAAGGGGTATTATGTGATCTTGAATTTTCTCAAAGTACAGTTTACCATAGTATAAGGTAGTATAAGAAATTAATGTCTCTAGTATTAATCTCAAGAAAGGGGGATAATAGACTCAAGAGTAGTCAGATGGGTAATATGTACGTACCTCTTGTGAATTAAAAAATCAGGGGAGTTATATGTATATGGCCACCAGAAATTCTTACAGGTGTAGCAATGGATGGAACTGTAAAACTTGATACTGTATTGCACAAATGCCAATTGGACTGATTACCTTGGATTCTCCTAATAATGCAATAATATTAATTGTGAGAATTAAATATGCCTTACTTTCACCATGCATTATTTCTTCCTCAGTTTGCATAGAGCTGAATGAAGTTTTTTATTAAATGTTAATACCTTTGCCCATTTGAGCAGATTATTAAGTATCGTTGTTTGAATGTAGGTACTCATACATTTCCGCGCTACAAGCGAAAAGGTAAGGACTTATTGAGACACCATCTTCTGCGCCATCTCTCACTTCGCCCATCTTTCACTCCGCCCCTGTCACTTTGTATTTCATTGTTCCTGTCCTATTTCTCACAGCGACATCACAGTGTAACGACAGTTCTTTTGCAGTGCATGCTCACCCCCCATTTATCTATCAAGCACATATTGGGACAATAATTGAAAGCTAGGAAAAATTAATGTCAAACTGCTGTAAACATACACACACAGTATACACACAGTATACCGGTACATTTATCATCACTGACCAATCAGCTTCAACAGTAAACCGGTACACATGCTGTAAACTTACAGTCATGATAGGAAACGTTTAGTTTTTAAAACAATTTAATTTCTGTCTTCAATGCATGAACCATCACACAGATTCTGAGTGTTTTCCACCAGTGGAAGTCTCCATTTGTTTACATAGGTGCCATATCAAATAATATTTTTGTACATTTGTAATATCATATTTGTATACATGTACATTTTTAACTTGATATTGAGCTATCTAATTGACGATAATAAAATGATTGAAATATTCTTACATAATGTACATGTATCCTGGCATCTTAGTCGGTAACTTATTTGTTTAATTCCCTTGTAAACATAACATGTATTTAAACTCGGTATTTTTTGTGTGAATAGGAATTTGTTTAGTTTAATGGAAAATTAGTTTCCAAATAATAGAAGTAGAAGAACAGTATTCATTAACAAAAAATTTTGGTGTGTTTGTTTTCATTATTGCTTTAATACCATTATTTGATTGGTCTTAGCTCTCCAATATCATGTTTACCAAAGACAGACTTCTGTTAAGTACATGCAAAAATAAGAGTTATTCCTCTTTGACCATTTGGGAAAACAATTACATCATCATTGCTCTTCAATTAATTTGTGTTTCAACATTGCATGATTTTTTTTATACTTATCTGCATTGCTTTTTAATCAATTCTTATAATTCTAATGAATGGTCATTTGAAAAACGTTGGGCACACAATAGCGTGTAGTCACTGGTGCTGACTCTATGTCTTGCTGTAGGGACCGTGTTCTGTGTTAGGCCCAGCCAATACCACAGTGACTTTTATGACTGTGTTGTACATTGTACATTGCCGTTGTACATCGTCGGTGACAATCTAGACATTACATTGCTCCTCCTCTTACCTTTATCTACCTTTGATGTGAGCATTATGTAACCTTTATGACCCGGTGTGAGACCAGGCCCGTGATTGGGTCAATATAAGTGGTATAACCTGCCTGTTTGATCTTTTTTGACGTTCTGTGTGTCCGCGTTGTCTACTCCAGAGTGTCATGTATATCTTGTTGGACGAGGTTTACTTATGATACCATAATCCTTGTACTGTAGGCAGAGAAGATACATGTATCAAATCAAGTGCCATGAGGACTTTACGAATTATCTATCAATATTTGCTTTATTAGAGGTACTTATCTATTTGATAAATCTTTTAAAGTAGAAGGATTCTCCATGTGCTCTGTGACTGTATACAGTGTGTTATATATGACAGCTCCCCTCTGACATCCTCTCTGTATTGTGGGGTCTCTCTGAGGTGGAGTTTTGTGTCATTCTATTGTTTCATTGTGTGACAAGCAATGCCAGACCATCATGCGTGCATCTCTCTCCTCTACTGCCGTTTTATCTCTGTGTTTTTAGAGACTGATTCTCAGGGGGAGAAAGGACTGGTAATTTTGTAATGCTGATTAATTGTCTGTGCACAAACTAATGGAATTACTGCCCACTTCCAGCCTTATACATCATTGATGTGTGTATGATGCACAACTAGGACATTGTCACATCCATAGATGATGAAATGTTGGTCTCTGTAATACCAAATCTGTTATTAATTATATACACTGTAGTTGTGTCCTCTCTTTTAAATTTCAAACCATATGAGAAGAGTTGTCTGTCTTTAACTGCAAACTTCAAAACTAAGAACAGCTGATTTGATAGACAGATTGGAAAAGTGAAGAAAAAAAAAGTGAAATAAGACTACCTTTACCATATGTGCAGCAATTATTGACAAATTTTGAAATTTGATATAAGGTCTATAAAAATGATCTCTTGTGAAGCTGGATGTAGGACTTTCAAAACCATGGAAAACTAATCTGTTAAACAGGGAGGTAAAGTGAAAGTTGAGAGGAAAAAACGCTACCTGTTCCATATGTGCACCAAATATTGATGTTTTTTGAAAACTAATTTAAAAACCGTTTTAAGAATTTGAAATATTTCCTCTACAGCTGCTGTACAGAGGCTGTTTCTCACACCTAGATCACTGGAAGCTAATTAATTATTTTGGTTGTTGACTCAATCAGGCAGGTTAAATTTACCGGGAGACTGTACATGTTTACTTTGCGGGGAGACTTTAAGCTGTTTTCTTTGACGGGCCCACAAAGGGAAGGAAGTGGGGGCATTGATTGCCGTCCAATCGATGTGAACCTCCCTATCTCGATTCATATAGATCCTCCAGTGCTGTCCTCCAGAGAGGAAGAATTAAAAAACCTGGTGGCTGTCATATAGATTTTTTGATAAAAATTGAACGGACGAATTGGTGTTTTTCTATTGTGAGAGGACAGATGTAGAGATGGCTTTCTCGTTTGTTTTAATTGAATGAGCCGAGGTGAAATGTTATGAGTGGCTACACTCTCTTGGGCCTGAATAGGAAGAGAACCATTAAGAGTATCCATTTTAAACATGTGAAAGGCCCACTATTGATGGTGATGTTTGGATATACACTGGTTCACAATGAGCCTGGCTTGATGTACATGTAAACAAATTTCCCCATATTGTTTACATTTACAATCTGCCATTCTATAAAGCTGCTGGGATTTTATTTAATGCTTCAAAAGATGGTTGTCATCCAGACGACTGCAATGTTGAAAAGAAGCCATCCAAATCTGCACCTAGACTTATCGAAAAATGAGACGACTAAACCGGCTGTAGTGATCAAATCCCCCCACCCTCCTCCACTACCCCCACCTCTCCCCCCGCCAGGGTGTGAGAAGCACAGGAACAATGAGGATTGCCGATGTCAAGTGGTGTTCAAGGCTTGTAAAGGTAGGACATCCTCCCTGATTCTTTTACTGTCATGGACTCTGAATGTTGATTTGGAATGAAGTTTAATAAGTTCAGACCAGTTATTGGTGACTGGCATTGTTCTCTGTGTTGGGCTTTGAATGTTTATAGGGACAAAAATATTTTGCGATTTATTTTAAGTTTGGACCAGTTATTGATGACACTGGCATTGTACTGTGTAAAATTCTAAATTTTATTCTGTAAAAATAATTTCTGTAAAATCTATTTCTGGAAAAAAGTTATTTTGGTGTTGGTTTATTTTAAGTTCAGACCAATAATAGTTGACTCTTTCTGAGGACTATTAAATTAGGACCGCTGTAGTTTGTTGTAGGACTCCATACTGTCTCCTCCCACTGTTATCTCTATGTCATCGATCAAGGCATTTATCTTATCCTACAATTTCCTGTTGATCAAATTGTAATTTGCAATCACGTTGTTAAGTGCAAATTCTTGATGCATTTGATTTGTCTCCAGATAATTATCCATTGTTTTTTTTTTTTTATCCATGTGCTGCAAATGAACTTCACATATTTCTGTAATCTTTCCATCAAAATCTGGGCTTAGTAAAGAAAAGTTTGATTTTGATTTAGCTTGTGGCAACAATTTTGTTTACAAAAACCTACATGCTTCCATTGTTTATGTGCCAACCGTCCTAGTGTTTTGGTGCGCTATTAATGCATGGCTAAAATGCTTGCTACGTAACAACCCCAATGATTATGACTGCCAAAGCATAAAAACCCCTAGTATATGAGTTGTAATAGACATTATCTAAATCTCCATCTGAGGCCGTTTTTCCCAGCTTCTGTTATCTTCACAATTCTCCATGTGTTGAACTCCTCCCCATCTTATTCTTATAGAAGCTACCAAACTCTTTCCTCGGCAGGAAAAGTGGAACCTAAACTGTATTCGGGAGGTATTTTCACTCTGGAAACTTTTTTTTGTCCATCTGGAATTTTGTGAAAGGGAAATTTAGAAAAATCTGGTAAGGTTTTTTTTCATCATTTTTCCCCCTGCATGAGTCTGTCTGCTAGATTTGTGCAAGTCCTTTTTATCTCTGGGGTGTGTTTACTTTCATCAAGTATTTTAGAGGTGATAAAAATGGAAGCCAGCTAGCTCAATAGGCTAAGCAAGTGCTCCATCTGTTATAGAAATTTTTACAAGAAACACACACACAAACCCAAACAAACAAACAAATTGGGGGGTAAGGTTTGTGTACATAGATAATCTGACCCAATATTAATGATGGACACCAACTAGACAATGTTTTTATCTGCCATTAACAAGTTTTGCACACATATGTCATAGTCACTAAGTGTTACCTTGTAGCCTGAAGAGGCACTAATTGTAAGATGATGGGTGAGAAAAGCCTAGCCCTGACTAATTGGACAGCTTGAACTGGTGGGGCTAATTACCCCCTGCTACAGATTAGGCTGACCTGAAGCCAGCGATAAATCAGTCAGTGGTCATTGATTTTTCTTTGTGAGCCTGTCTCCTGGTCACTTCAATGCAGATGGTTCTAACTGATTTCCAATTTCCCCATTTCCTTGAAGTATTTGTCTCTGTGTGTGATGATACTGCAGTGCATTTTGCTGTCTCCCAAACATTTTTTTGTCTGTGTTGTTTTTGTGGATTTACAGTGCTTCGTAGGGCATCTGATGCTATTTTCGAGAGGAAATCTCTTTAATTCAAAGAGATAAAGGAATTTTTTTTCCCTGCTCTGAGTAAGCATGGTTAGAGGATGTGGATTTGGTGTGTAGGATTATAGCACTAGCAGCATGGATGGAAGACTCAAGAAATTCTTTGTGCGACGCTTTGTTAATCAGCTTCGGCAGCTTCTGTATGTGTCCTCCAGGCTTCTTTATGTTCAAGAAGGTGACACAAATCACCAGAGTACGTACTAACACAGGATGTGTAAGGAGACTGCTTGCTACAGTCTCTGAAGATTCAGATCTCTGGGACCATTATAGATTTAAAATTCAAAATGTCAAGTGTTTATTTGTACAGAAATAACTGATTTTTCAGAGAGATACCAGTCCAACAGGCATATTACTTGAAGTGGTCATTACAGCCTCTCAATAGTTTTGTTTACAAAAAGCTGATTTGTTTTTCTGATATAATTGAACAGTTGAAAGTGCACTCTATGAAGTAAAAAAAAAATGCATTATCTTATTGTTTAGCTTTTGGAAAATCTTTTATGATAAAAATATAAATCATATTATCTGCCACGGAAATTGGATGAGCTCCAGGTTCAAAAGCTGCCCAGAAAAATCAGCAGCATTTTTTGTCTGAATTCTGATGTGTGTGTTTATGTATTGAGAATTTTTTTGTTCTTTCTTCCAGAGCTTCCATTTGGCTGGGAGAAAGTGGAGGACCCCCACTATGGGACTTATTACATAGAGTAAGTATATAATTCAACTCATTCACGTTTCTTAATCAGCTACGTATGTGAGTTAAAAGAAACGGTGATTTAACAGGACAGTAAAATCCTTGGTTTTTCTGGATGTTAACTGTGAGAGAGCTACTATAGATCTTGGAACAGTTCCCTGAAAGGTGTGAATATGAGAATTCCTTCTGATGAACAATGAATGGAGTAAACTAGAAGAATCTTGACCAGTTTATGTACCACAGATTTTTTTTGTGACCTGAGAGCTTGAGTTCAGCAGATGCTGGTAAAGCACTGTGTATGTGTGCACGGCTGATGGCGAATTAACTGCAGCACTTCATCAAAAACATTGCAGGCTGATTTCTCTGGCAGTTCACTACACACATTTGTGTTTTTCAGTCACACATGAAAATAATTTCTCTCTTTTATTTTGCAGCCATGTGAACAGAAGGACTCAATATGAGAATCCAGTGGCGCAGGCCAAGAGACAAAATCAGGGTAAGTGAAACAAAAGACGTTATTACATAAGTAGCACAAAAGTTTTAAGTGGAATGAGGGATGTTGTGCAGGCCAAAAGAAAACATCTGTGTAAGTTAAGAAGCAAAGAATAAGACAGAGGTTTTTTTTTATATAAAAAGAGGCAGGGGGTAAAATGGGCTTTAAAGACAAAATCAGTCTAAGTCAACAAGAAGTTATTAAGTAATGACCTTTGGGTAATGTAGTGTGAAAATTTTGGTATTACAAGCCAAAAGACAACAAAAGACAATCATTGCATAAGTAAAAAAGGTGATATTGGAGGAGTACACGATATTGTGGGGGAATCTTGTGACACAAGGGTGTAACCAATCAAGTAGAGAGATGTATGGCAGCAATCTTGTGGCAGGAGGACAGAGGTTGAGATGTATAAGAGAGGACAAGGCCAAGATTCTGAGTTCTGTAGATACTTGTAGAGGGAGTTCCTGAGTAGACATGAACATTACCAACATTACCTTCAGTCTCTGCATAGTTCATCTCAGGTTGTAGATAGCTAGGTTCTTAACAAAAACAACATTTACCGTGAAGGCTAGCAAAACAAGTGGAGGCTTCGAGTCCTCTAAATGATCACCTACCTACATGGTAGATAGTTAATTAACAGGTAATAGAGATCAGAGGATTATATATAAAATCGCTACAAACACAGGATTAACATGTAGTTTATATAGAAGACTGAGTGATGCAGACTTAGAAGAAGGCTTCTTTGATACACAGATTCCAGGAAACTGTTTTGCTTGGAAGGCGCCACACAGATGCAAAAATAAACAAAACTAATTAATTTAAGATTTAATTTACTATGTTGAATTAAAGGTTTAAAAATCAATTATAGCTGAATCAGTGAGTTTGTCTGAAGAAGCTTGGCCTTAATCATGTTAATGTGAACTACTTGAATGAAATATTTTGTTAGACGAAAAAGAAACAACAGGGTTTCCGTTATCTTCATTTTTTTATTTTTTGGATTTGTTTCAAAAATTTTTGAAGCAAGTGAGATGTAATACACAACTGTTGTGGGCTTGGTCATTGAAAATATATTTAAAGGGAGAATATTGATGAGCCCTCAGAATAATTTATGAATGAACTTTTTTTGTAGAGTTGCTGATGCTTAGTAACCATTGTTTTATTTCATGGTTGATTAATTATTTACAGGCACGGATGTAAACAGCACACTACCTCGAACCAAACGGAGTCAAGAATCCGGCAACACGACCAAGCGGTCCATCAGTGATAACAACATGAACGGGCGAGCCCCGCCTGGTAATGTATCCCAGAAAGCCTTGGATTTCCTGCTGTGGTTATAACAAGAGCTTTAATCATTTCATGATATGCAATAGAAAAAAATGCTTGAATTGAACTGCATTAGCTTATTCCTATTTTTAAAAGAACACATTGAAAAGAAAAAAAATATATATTTAACATTAGAATGGAGTTCGTTTTTACCACAGATACATAAAACTTTGAAATAAATTGTCAAAATTGGATCTGTGATACAGGATTTCTGGGGAAAAAATGCATGTTTACACATTGGATTGCCAAAATGTCAGTCATCATCATTATCATTAGTTGCAATGTAACAAGAAACTAAGGTCTGAAATGATGAAACCTTCCATAGATAGAGTACCAGTAGTTAAACTGTCGTCCTGTACGTAATGCTGACCAGATCATGCAGCGTTTGAGCAGTGTCTGTATTTGCTGTGTACTGTGTCGTTGGTCAATCTCTGGCTGTTGTGTTGTGCATGGTGACCCCCTGGTTGTACTAGTGTGTACTAGTGTGTAATTTGGCATGTGTTTGTTTACAGAGTACCACCAGCTGGGCAGGGTCAACAGAAAACAAAGAGGTTGGATTTGTTTACTAACTTTCCACACTTCACTCTTAAGCTTTTCTTCTTTTTTTTATCTGATGGGAATTCAGGCACCATTTTCCCAGCCATTAAAGTTCAGAAGTAAATTGTTTCTAATGATTGAAGTGTAATAGAGAGTAGAGAGAATTAGTCATGTGAGAAAATGTGTGCATGTCATTGGAATCCCTTTGACAGTTATATAATGCATTTAATAGTTTTTCTGCTAGAAGCTTATTTAAAAAACTCCATGTAAACCAGCATGTGTTATTGCAAATTAATTTCATTCAAAACTGCTTATTAAATGGAATAACATTTGTTTAGAAAAAAGTAAATATCATGGTTTTTTGTTGAAAATGAAATTAAAAAATATTTTAACTTTTCAGAGAGGCGTGTGTTTACCAAGAACCCCGATGAGTTAAAAGGGGAGATAATTACGACAACCTTAGTTAAGAGTACCCGGGGCTTCGGTTTTACAATCATTGGGGGAGATCACACAGATGAGGAATTCTTACAAATCAAGAAAGTGGTAGAAAACGGACCAGCTCATGTAGATGGAACCTTACAGACAGGCAAGTAGTGAAAGACTGATATCATAAAGCCCCAACAGTATCTACATAAATGTCTCTCTGAGTTATAGAGTTTTTTCCTACAGCTATTTTTTTTTTTGTTCTTTAAGTTGCTATGCAAGTATATCCTTTTCCTTTATACATTTACTGGTACTTGATTAGAAACAAAGAGAGGTGTTCTCTTAGGTATTGACTGTAGAAGAACTTGATATTTACCTAAAATAACTACAGTGGGCTAATTGGCTCTCTCTTGCTGCAATAGGATGCCCTTCAAAGCATCCAAGCATGTGTGTAATTGTAAACAGTCCTTGGTTTATGTAACCTGTGTGTAATTGTAAATAGTCCTTGGGTTATGTAACCTGTGTGTAAATGTAAACAGTCCTGTGTTATGTAATCTGTGTGTAATTGTAAACAGTCCT
>WFKH01003881.1:9019824-9043328 GCA_016163765.1 Magallana hongkongensis | reverse complement strand
GTTATGTAATCTGTGTGTAATTGTAAACAGTCCTTGGGTTATGTAATCTGTGTGTAATTGTAAACAGTCCTTGGGTTATGTAATCTGGGGCAGGTGTCTGTTGACTCTTCTTTCTGTTTTATAAACAGCTGAGTGAAGTGGTTTGTTATTTTGTAGAAGGTAAAACTGAAAGACTCCAGTATACTGAAGTAAATGATTTTGATATTTCATTTATGCAGAAATCCCTAAAAGACCCAAACTTGTAGTTTTATATCTGTTCACTTCTAACACAAAGTTGAGAATTTTGATCTTGGTATTTAAGCTGAAACTTCTATACACAGTGTATAGGTCCCATCAGACCATTATTAGTTGTTTCTGATTTAAAAAGAAAAAAAAAATTTAACAGATTGATTTTTATGTTGACTTTTACTTGCGTGCTTACAGGAGGTTGACTTTTAAGTGTGTACAGGAATCTCCCTGTGTTTTCAGCTGCTTTACTATGTTGCTTATTGTGTTTACATAGAAATGTTATAAACATATAGTTCACAATGCAGCATTTTGTATTTACAGGAGATGTGCTGGTCAATGTGTGTGATCGGTGTGTACTGGGATATTCCCATCAAGACATAGTGAATCTGTTTCAAACAATTCCCGCAAACCAGAGTGTCACGTTAACTGTGTGCCGAGGTTACCCTTTGCCCTTTGACCCGGATGATCCTAACACAGAGATCATAGTGACTGTGGCCGTGACCTTACCTAACGATTCAAACGTCACTCAGCAGCCCCCGAGTTACTCCTATTTTCAAGAAACTCGCGGTGTAAACGACCAGCATAATACGTCGGCAAAAAGCATGAAGTCTCTGCCGGATTTAACGCGGTCCACTAACATACAACTGAGTCCGAGTTCTTCCAATCAACCCAACGGAACCGGGGAAGCACCGGACGTGCTGGGAATCCAGAAACCGGAAATACTGACGATTAACATTGTGAGGGGGGAGATGGGCTTCGGGTTCACTATAGCGGACAGTGTGTACGGTCAGAAAGTGAAACAGATTCTGGACAAGCCTCGGTGTAAAAACCTCCAGGAGGGTGACATCTTACAGAGGATTAACGACACCAGTGTACAGGAGATGGCTCACTCCGATATCGTACAGGTCCTGAAGGAGTGCCCCAAAAACGTGGAGTCTCGCATCATCATACAGAGGGGAGGTAGGGACGATTTGTTGTCAGAATATCTTATGTTTATCCCATATTGAAATCTCTTGTGTAAAAGAATTAACTATGTTCCTTCAAGCTTTTGTTCATTTTAACAAGGGGAACCAAGAGGAATTAAGATTGTACATAAAATTGTGTTGTATTTCATTTGTTAGCAAAGGCTTCAATAGAAATATTGAAAAATCTTGTAGAAACATAAGCAAATATACTTTACTATCTGAAAATGTCCTTTTTTAGTGCGCACAGCATTTATTGGCATTTCAGTTGAAGTCTTTGTGCAAAGGATTGATTTTTTTTAAGCTTACAGAAGAATTACAACTGTTATTTTTATATCTGAAGCCTTCTATTCCTTTTTGATTTCAGTCTATCGAATAGGTAATCATTCGTAGCATGTAAGATAAACAAACTTTAGAATGCTTGCTAGTCAACATTTACACAATGTATCTGAGTAAAAATCCTCATTTCATTAGTAAAAAGTTAAAAATAAAATTTATAGATACAATATTAAGAAGTAGAACAGATGTGAGACGGTAGAATTTGCTAGCTTATCCTTATATATATTTAAAATATTGATTACTCCTTGCACAACACCCCGCAGTCTTCTGAAATAGGTCTTTAATTTTGAAAATTGTCAAATGAAAAAAGGCTGATCACATGTATAGACTACACCTACTGTATTATTGGTGTCCTTCCATTACTCTCACCACTCCTACTGAAGCAAACAAATTAACTGACACACTCTGAAGCTGGGGATGGGGTTTGTCCAGAAACTAGGACTTCTACCTGTAGTCTATTTATTATTCTCTTCACCTTACCACAGCTACTTGTATTCTATGTATCAGCACTGGACATTTTTTGAGCTTTGAAATCAATAATATTTGTATCCTAATGTAGGTATAGTTTTAATTAAGTTCCATTATATTAGTTTTTATTTGATAGAAGAACACACATTCGATACTTGTTTTTAAGCTTTATTACCAGTGCTGGTTGAATATTATTTGGATATTGGGTCCAAACATGTCTAAAAGATCAGAAGAGATATCAATCACTAATCAAAGTAATCGAACATTTTTGAGTTGATGACAAATCTTAATTGCTTTCTTGAACGTTTTTCAATTGATGAGGTATCTTAATTGCCTTCTTGTCTCTGTAGCCTAATGGTTCTATGAATTTTCCAATCATTGATTAATTATTATAGGGTGTTAAGAAGTCTCAATTTACTTTTGATATTTTAGGACTCCCACCGAAAGTGAAGAAACCCTCCCGATCATCTGTAAGTTCATTCTCTAATGTACATGTATGACAGCATCATATTTTTATAACTATAAGTATTTCCATAAAAATTTCTTTGTTTATGTCCCCTTAACTTTAATTGATGTTTGTTAATGGCCCCTGTAATTGTGTGATTTCTAGCCGCGCTCCCTTGAGGAGAGTAAAGCCAACAACAACATGTCCGACACCAGCTTCAGCAGCACCAACCAACCGCCTGGACACTACTTCTTTGACGGCCACTCCCAGAATCTAGGTCAGTCTCCCTCAATCCTGGAAGGTCAACAAACACACCCCTGCTGAATATGTATCTACTATTTAGTCTGAATTGTTGGCTAAAATTCTGTTATGCCCCCTTTATACCGTAAAGTATCGTGTATAATACGCACTCGTGTATAATACACACCCCCCAAAGTTGACCAAAAAATGGCGAAAAAAACAGCAGGTCCTATGTATAATACGCACCCAAAAATGGCGAAATCAACGGCCGCCATTTCCCCCAAAACTATTGATGTTTCATGATAATTTTATAATCCATGCACAATTTCTGTAATTTTGTGATCGGAACATAGCTCAGACGAAGAAAATCGACGGCCGCCATTTTTCCAAATAACTATCAATGTTTTATAATGATAATTTTATAACCCAAGCGCAATTACTGTTATTTCGTGATCAGAACATGGCCAAAGCGATATTAGAGCCAAAGTTCTTACAATTTTACTTAAAAAGGTCGATATGATTTACATGGGCGGTATCAAATATCATTTGACACTTCGTAAAGAAAGAGCTTCTCATACAACAGTGGAGAAGTTGAAGATCATCATATGTAGAGAAGAACGGCAATCGTGCTTAGTGCTTAAAAGTAATAATGTTTGCAGATATAAACCAAAACAACATCAAGAGAAATGATTTAATTGATTAATTATAGTAGAACTCTTTGATTGTTGTTAAATAAACATTGTGAAGAAACGTATGTATGTCGTATATCGTCATTATCAAGTCGTACAAATGATCGATGTATTTTTAGCAGTGTCTATGTAAAGCAATAACGTTTAATTGCATAACTGGACACAAAGTAATCAAGTTAAATAAAATCATAATAATTGCTAATCTTCATGCACTTGAAAACACCCTGTGAAGTCCGACACGACACAGGTGCATGCTTCTGACACCGGAAATTGTTAAACAAACATTGACCACGCGCCGAGTCAACTGGTGGCTGCTTAAGTAATGGCGAATACACTGGCGATACTTAAACTTGTTTGATGCAAGGAATAGTGTTGAGAGAGGATAAATATTTCAATACATGGAAATAAAACTAAGAATAAGGTATTTCTGACGCAGTAAATTTAGTATACACTCATACAACTTGCATAACACGCTATATCGGCAGTCACTACTCCCTTGGTATCAAGATTCACGGCTTGAAAAAATGTGATAAAATTTTGGTCCTATGTACATTACGCACCTCCCACTTTTGATCGAATTTTGGGTGAAAATAAGTGCGTGTTATACACAGGACTTTACGGTATATCAGTACATGCACATGTGTGAATGTTTATGATGTATTAATATTAACATCACCTATCCAAAGGTATCAAACATATTCTCCATAGAAATCCATACCTAAACAATTACATGCAGGACAGATTTCTTTATGCCCCCGCCATAAAACGGCCGGGTGCATATAGTGTTACCGTGTTCTGTCATTCTGTCATCATTAAATTTCCGTTCATTATCTTGGCAACAGTTGCACACATTCATCTCAAATTTGATATATGGATACGTCATAGGAATATGCAGGTCAAGTTTGAATTTGGTCCAGGTCTGATGATTTTTGACAAATTTATGCTTCTTGAACTAAGAAAAAAAGAAGAAATTTTCAGTTTCTGTTTCTATCTTTTGAAGGGATGTACATGTATATGTATATAGTTGAAATTGCAATTGTATATTGTATATACAGGTATTTTTCTGGAAAATACAGGTCAAGTTTGAATTTGATCCATGTTTGATAATTTTCGACAGTGTTATGCTTCCTGAATTTAAAAAAATAAGAAACTTTTAATCTTGCTTACGTGACAAAAGTGATTTTTTTTCATCATAAATCTGCAAAACGTTGATGTTACTAATTTTTGTTTAATCTTGTGGAAATTATTAAAACCAAAGAAGCACCCAAATTATTTATTTAACTAGTACCACATAAAAAGGCCTAATCTGTGGACGGACAATATTGTAAACCTTTTAATCAAGTAAATTAAAACTCTTTCGGTTTAGAAAAAATCATCAATAGAAATATACATGTATATGGTTGTTGAAAAACTTTTTAAAAAAGTGTAAAAAGCAGTTCATGATTTCTTCAGTTCTTTGTATCAGAAACAGAGTTAATTAATGTTCGGTTTTTGGTTTTTTTTAGAGTTGCTTAATCGCTCAATACCAGGGTATTTAAGCACGGACAGATTTTTACTCCTTTATCATGCAAAATATCATGCATATATCTTAGGTTGCATTGTATTGTGGTACTTTTGCCATAAACGGAAATGTTAATTGTCTTTGAGTTCTGAAATCAATGTTCCGAATGCCTCAAGCTTTAAAAGAACAATTCTACATAGAAAGTTTAAGTGTTGCAAAAAGGATTATTATTACCCGGTAATGCTAAAAAAATCCATAACTGTAAATATACTTACATTCATATCAAACCAAATTTTATTTTTATCAAGCTATTGAATAAGAATAACGAATAATGTTAGTATTGCTTAAAGAATTTGGATTATCTTATGTTATCTCTCTGTAGATATACATGTAGGACATGGAATTGAAACTAGAAATGTTTTTTGTCATATGTATGTGATAAACTAGATATTAGACAGCATTACTGCACCAAGAAGGAATTGATGAATTTTTCCCGGGAGAAATGAGAATAAATCAATCACAACACACTGTATACTGATAGCAGCACTGGTTAGAACAATTAGCTATTTTGACGAGTTTTTCAGACTCCTTGATTCAGCTCTTTCAAAATTCCAATCAATATTGTAGAATTGAAATTGAAAAAGTCTTTGTCGTCTTCAGAAATGTTAGTGAAATACATTCCTCTGTTTCCATGGAGTTGAGGTTTTAATAACAGAAAGAGTTTGCTAACATTCCCTTAGATTATTATGTAATGAGTTTTTGATTCGAAGAGCAAGAGGACAGGAGGTTTGTTCATTTTAGAGTGAAATTTTAAAGTATGGACTTAGATTTCTCTAAACTAGCATTTCAGGATATGTTGACAAGTGTCTATTTTTACAAAAATTGTTCAATGTGTTTTATTTGTAGAGAGCTGATAGTCACACTGTATCTAATGTATTTTGTGTTATTTATCAGATAACCGGGATGCTGTCGATGGAATGGAACCCCCCACTAGACCTAAAACACCTTCAGAATCTCGACCCAAAACCCCAACGTATCTCGAAAATCGTCCCAAAACCCCAACAAGGAATGCAGGAATGTTTGTGAACGACCAGCGAGGGAAACCCCCAATAGCTCGCCCACCCCCCAGAAACGACGATTACAATAAAAATACTAATAACCAGGATTTAAACATCAGTCATGGTTCATCAGAGTTTTACTTACCGCCCGGAAATAACGATGTGTCACGACCTCCGCCAGGGTCAAGGTTCGACCTGAGATCTGAGCACAGACCTTATGGAAGATTTCATGACTCAGGGAATAGTCGCAGTAACCATCACGACAGAGACAGGGAGACCGCTAAGCCAGGCATGTTCAGAAGTCGAACCCCTGGCCCTGAAATGATCAACAGAGGCTCAGAGTATAGAAACGAGTTTCAGAGACCTAAAACCCCAACTGCTCATGATATGAGAAGCAAGACTCCCTTACCGGGGCATAGTTACGGTTACTCAAACACAAACCATGATTTTGGTGGTGGACATTATCAAAATGTTATGAATGGACGTACTGGCTATGGCAACAATCAAAGGTCATGGGGTCAGAACCCTAATTTACCCACATCCCCTCCCCCTTTACGGCGAGGGGATACAGTGAATAGAAACAATGTGAACAATTTCTCTCAGTGGAGCAGTGGACCTCCTCCCAGACAGAGCACCTCCTTTGAGGATGTGACCCCCTCCCCCAGTAACATCACCCAGGTCCCCAAACGCTTCCCCATGCAGTCTCACCCATCCTTCGGAAGTACCGGTCATTCTCGGTTTGGAGCCAGGTTTCCTGAGACGGACGACCCGATACGAAGCATGGAGTTCACCATTACGTTACAGAAACAGGAGACGGGGTTTGGTTTCCGGATTATCGGAGGCACGGAGGAGGGCTCTCAGGTAAACGTGTTTGCATGTAGTTGTTGTTGACAAGCATCAATTTCATTGAGCAAGGTACCGCTGTGTTACAATGCACTGCATATTGATGATATATGAGTATGCCGTTTTATGCATCTAGAAAATATGGTGCCAATGCACATTTTAACATTGTACGCTAAGACTGACTGGTTCAATTGTATGTGAATCATTAACCTAACAGAGACATATCAGATATTTTGATAATCAAGTACATTGAATTAGTGAATTACTTTTGTTTTAATTTTCTAACTTTGAGATACAAGGGATGTATACACTAAAATTTGATGTTACTTGCAAACAATGTTATTGATTTTGAATTCTGTTTAGTTTATAAAATTTCTGTCCAATCTTTCAGGTGTCTGTTGGTCATATTGTACCAAATGGATCAGCAGATTTGGACGGTCGTCTACGTACGGGCGATGAGATAACACACGTGGATGGACAGAACGTCATTAACTCCTCACATCACCGTGTGGTGGGACTGATGACGCAGGCCGGACAGAGAGGTCATGTGACCCTCGGTGTACGAAGGCGCGTGTTGGGAGGTAATCAGAATTGAGTCCATTTGATAGGATTCAAATTTTGTAAGGGTAATCTAAAGGATACAAACTTTAAAATGATCAAGAGATTTTTGTTCTGTCTTCAATTTCTGTCTGTCTTAATTTATATATCCATTTTAATTTATAGTTAGATACTGGCTATTATTAGTGACATCTGTTAGAATATGTCTATTATTAGTGACAACCATTTTGTTCTGTTATCCAATTGTTATGAGTAGTGATATCCATTTCGTTCTATTATTAGATTCTGGCTATCTATCCTTAGGACAATCTGAGATGTATCCATACGACGTCCTGGTTACCCGGCGGGAGACGGAAGGTTTCGGATTTGTCATCATTTCCTCCATATCCAAAATGGGATCCGTGATAGGTGAGTCCATAGGTACGTACAGCCGGCTTGTCAGTGTCTGCTAATTAATGCTAACAGGGCTACTGGGTATTGTAGAGGGCCCCAGCTCATATAAGAATTACAATTATATAGAATTGTCATTAAGTTGGGGTGGTTATTTAATTTGGATTATGTGGTATTGAATTCTTTACTTCCATTTTATTCTTTAGCATTCTATAACTGAACATTATCCAAATGATGAGATGAGATTTTAAATGAGTCTCTGCTTGAAATGTGCTTTAATTCTATGTTTGAAGAAATAAAAGAAAAAGAAATAAAAGAAATGTAAAATGAACTGTACATATACATTATCACAAATGAGACCAATAATGCAACTTTTCCACCACTACGAGTACTTTTCATTACTTTCAAACATTTTGAAAATAGTAATGTATTGATGTGTATGTAAAACCTGTTGAACTAACATGCACCTAAATGTAAGTAAAATTAATACATGACACACGGGAGGTGAAAGATTGTTCTAGGGTACTTAAAATATGTGTCAAGTCCAAGTGAAATCTTTAAGATAAGAAGGGAGGTGAGCTAGAGAACTCGTTCTAGGGAACAATGACATGATGTTGGTTCTTGCAGACCGAGTCAGTGACTGGCTAGATAGGAAAACTCTGTATCCATGGATCGGTGAGACATTCCCATGTTTTGCCTGGATATTATTACCCAGAATGCTATACTCCTTCCTGTTTGTCCTGCCTTGCACCTCTGTCTATGTTCACCATCAGTGAGAATGGTTTTAGTGGTTATGTTGACTGCTGCTGCTGCTGCTGTGTTTAGAACTGTATAAAATTAAAGTGTGAGTGTTTTAGCTGATAGACAGGGAGTGATAGAAGTGTGATGTTTTCCCTGTATGAGATACTGGCGGATTATGTTATTAAGAGTACTAGCAGTGGCATGATGGGCATTAATGAACTCGTAGTGTAATGATACCATTTATTACCAGACTTATTATCAGACAAACTACATTCTACCAACAGAGAAATTAATACTGGTGTTTGTACTGTAAAGTTGTAACCTTGACTGTGTAGAGCTGGTCAGGAATGATGTAGCAGTAGACAGTAGGGATGTATCCTTAGTGTGAAATAGTGCATGGTGGCGTGGGGAGGGTCATATTGGCGGTCGCTATTGTCTTAAGTTAGGTGCTTGTGAAGTGGTTATTGGTCTGTGTCTTGTGCAGACTGTAGATATGGTAGGACTCTAGGTATGGCATGTTAGTGACAGCCAAGTGGTTACATTTCTAGAGATGTGCATTTTTCATTTCATACTATTTGTTTTTGTTCATTGAATTTAGAATTATGCCTGAAATACTGACACAGGTTGTTTTATTTTATATGCTGCCTAACAAGTTATGTTTTCCCCAACAACCTAGCAAAGGTTTACTAGTTACGTGGAGAGGACAGAGTGAACTTCTATGGTGACTTTCCTGTTTTGCACCACAGATAACCAGATTCTGCCTGCCCCCCCCCCCCCCCCCCCCCCCCATCTGTCACATTTCTCCATCAGCCCTTATTACTCCTAGAGCTACTTACTACATACATACATGTACATACCCTTCCCATCCTTCATGCTTTGCATCACAATCAAAATTCAACAGCAAGTCAAACTGAATGTTTTTCGTTTTGTGTATGTGTGTCAATATTTGACTGACTGTTTCATTCATTTGATGTTAAGAGGTCTGATTGTTAGTGATTGTTAGTGCAGTTTTGTTTTTGTTTTTTGAATAGGGTTTCCCTTGCTATTTTTTTGTGTTGAGCATAAACTGGTCATTTGAAGTTTGATCGAACTGTGTCATCATTCTGTTTAAGTGCATTGTGCAGTGTTTGGAATTAAACTGTAGAAATCAATGCTGTCTGTAGCACATGACTGCACATTTATAATTAGAACTTGTGATGTTAGAGCATCATTCATTGCAGTGAATGTTTTGCTTACTTTTTTAAATCACTTGCAAGAGAAGATAACTAAGTGAATCATTGATTGACCGTTAGAAGATTAAATTTTTAACCTTATCAAGGATTACTTCACAGCTAAATGTGCAATACTGTTTTGCAGGTAAAATCATAGAGAATAGTCCTGCTGAGAGGTGTGGGCGTCTCCATGTGGGGGACAGGATCCTGGCCGTCAATGGGGTGGACATCTCCCACATGCATCACGAGGACATCGTCAACCTGATCAAGGACACTGGCTACTCGGTCACCCTGACCGTGGGGCCCCCCATAGGTAAAGCTAGTTCCATCTCATAATGAGGCCTCCTAAGGGAATTTCATTTAGGCCTTCTATAGAAAATCTGAAAATTAATGTATTGGTTCAAATACTACCGGTAGGTGAGGTTTATGAAATATTAATTTTTCCATCTCTTTCTTCACAGACGACACTGCCAGTAATTCATCAAACTCCCAAAAGGTAAACTTTTTACTCACTGATGGATAGATGTACAGTAATATTCCAGTGTATGCAGGTTTTCACTATTTTAAATATAAGATATACTTCATTCAAGATATGAAGAAGTATACAGTGAACATGTATCAAACAGCAGCCAGTAATAGCGCCCGTTTTTCTTCTCCACAATAACAATAGTGTACAGTTCTCACTATGACTATTAGATAGGTGTATTGTAATTATCTAGTGAAGACAGGTTCTAACCATCACACCTTACATTTCAGAGCCCTCAGGGATCCATGGTTAATGCTATGGCTTATCCAGCTGTTCCGGACAGTGAACTCAGAAGGTATGCAATTTGATTGGCCAAAGAGATTAAGATGATTCATTACAAGTGAAAATGATCATAAGTATCGATAAGAAAAGACCCATGTGATGTGCCTTGATTGTGTATCAGTGATTCTTTCTTCTTGAATATGAACTATGCACTAACATGTAAAATTCTGTGATCCAGCTTCAGAAATCATACCAAACAAAGTATTTATTGCTAGTAGAGAAAAGAAAGTTACAATAATATACTGGTAATGAGTAAATATTGACTAAATGTATTTGTACCCCTAAAAATTACACAAATACAAAATGCTATGAATTCTCTGCACTCAGTGAAGAAGTCAGGGAGGTATAAATATAGGCTGATGTTGACTACTGCTTACAGGTTCCCTCCCCCTCCCTCCCCAGCAGACAGGGGCTACAAGGACACCAACAAACTCCACATGATATCCCGGCCCCAGGAGGAGGGTGACTACTACGTGGAACTACCCCGGGGATCCCGGGGGTTCGGATTCTCTATCCGCGGGGGGCAGGAGTTTAACTGCATGCCTCTGTTTGTGCTCAGGATTGCAGAGGGAGGATCAGCAGACATAGATGGGAGACTCAGGGTCAGTGCGAATATATAAATTTGACTAAGGATCAATATGAATATTTAAATATGGCCAAGGGACAATATGAATAATATAAACGAATCAAGGGTCAGTGTGAATATATAAATGTGAACAAGGGTCAATACAAATATTTCAGTATGACCAAGGTTCAGTACAAATTGTATCATTTTAATTAAGTAAGTTTTTACAAATTTATGTCGAGGCATGGGGGGGGGGGGGGGGGTCATTATGAATTATGAATTCGCACCAGTGTGACCAGAAGATAGTGCAGATTTATATTGCAGTCACTGATGGTTGGTCCTATCTTCACCTGTGCAACAATTTTTGGTATTATGTTTAATGTATAATGTATACGATCTCTGTAACAGGTGGGTGACCAGATCCTGGAGATTAATGGCTACAAGACGGAGAGCATGACTCACTCGGACGCCATCGACATCATCCAAAACGGCGGCCAGACAGTGCGACTGTTGGTCCGGAGGACGGGCAAACTGCCGCCAGCATTCGGTAAGTTCATTCTCAAAATTTGTTGGCTTATTCATTGTCATCCGGTGCAATTATTTTTAAAAAAAATAATGTTGAAATTTGAATGAAAAAATTAATAAAGTTAAAAGCTAACAATTTCCACCCTCCCTGTATAGTTTTGCCCCAAAACTTTTTTTAAACATACCAGGATTTATAAATATGCATGCATGGTTTTCATTGATTGCTGTTTGTTTTGGTGGATGAAGACTTTTGACTGGTGTGTCACTCTTTCTATTGTAGACCCAAGTCCTATGGGTGGAGGATACTCCCCATCAAACAACGTACCAATCACAAATGGCCCAATAGGTCAAAGTTCACCGTATCTGGGTCGCCGCCAAATTGACACTAGGGAAACAAACTATTTTGGATACCAAGGAAATAGGCAGTACTCTGGCTAAAGAACAAAAATGAACGAAAATGCATCAAGGTGCCAAAAACCAAAAGGAAGTGTAAAAAATAAAAACCAAGCCAGGGTGGTGGCTGAGAGACGGAAGAAACCGGGCCGAGTAGGGAGGGGTGTCCAATCCCCACCCCCAGCCCTGCAGGGAGGACCGCAGAGATTGTGAAGTGTGATACACATTTGATATTACTGTCATGTGATATTTTGTAAGTGTTTCAGTGAATCTGCTGAGATGTGTAACTGTTGTAGAAGAGAGAATTTTTGCATTTTTATAATGATTTTCGTACTCTGCCTCTTGTTATGTAAGACATGTTTACAAAGCATTCTCGATTGACATTATCGTCATTAATTAACTTGTCATTAACATCGTTAACCCAATTGCATGTGCTCTGTTATATGTTATACTACACCAGTAAACATATAAGCTACCGGTAAATGGTCAGCCATTGAATCTGTATACAGTTTGTAAAGGTTGCTGGTCAGTGTAACATTTTTACTGCAACTGTGAACCAATAATTTCCTGTCAATTTTTCAGTTAGGCATGTAGCAGTAAAGTATCAAACATATTTTGAAATGTGATGTGAGTAATAGTCATTGTTAGGGACATATTGAAAGCAATAGTTCCTGTACCTAGTGCTCTTCAGAGTTTTTGTAAATGTGTGATGCAATGGAAATAATTTGTGAAAGCTGTTTATTAACATCTTTTTTTCATTTAATTTTTACTGCATGTATAATGTCAAATTTGCTTGAAGTCTAATGCCACTTGATGAAGGTTGTAATCAATATTTAAATGAAATACAAATACATGTACATTTTGTTTAATTACAAAACTAATTAATATTAATTGGGGCCAGTCGTAATAGGTTGATACTGAATTATGTAATCTGTGATCTCTGTTTTTTTATTTATGTTCAGCAACACTTTATAGACAAAACATATCAACAGGACAATAGTCCAAAAGCTTTCACAATCGTTGGATAAAAATATGTCTATTTCATGTTGATCAAATATTGAAAAACATGTACTTGTATGCAAAATGATTGAAGTCTTACACTTTTAACTAATTTTCTTAAATGCTGTGTTATGAAATATGCATACTTATGTAATCAGCATGCCTCTCTATATCGTAAAGTGAATTTCTCCGTTTGTAATTTTGATGGCTTCAGTTTATTTTTGTAGCCAAGTTTGTTTAATGTTCATAGAACACTTCTTTCTTTTTTTTCTGCTGATTTGACAGATTTTCTTTCTTTGACTTGGTATGATGTTGTGACAGCCTTATAAAGGACATCTCTATTTTTATTGTTATCTGTAAAAGTATGTGACCAGTGAAATGGCAGATAGTGCTGCAGTGTACTCTATACCTATTTATGTACTACCTTATACAATATATATTTTTAACAACAAATCAGAAAAATCTAACAGGTGCTGTAACACCTGTCCTATATTTTAATGGGTTGTTTAATCAGAATCGGATAGAAAGCTGGTTTAAAGTTTCTTGTAAATATCTTTTACATTGCATAGACAAATTAATTTTTGAATTGTATCTTAATGTAAAACCAACAAGTTTCTTTATTTGATTTGAATATCTTGCATGAAAGATTAATTTCTGTATTTGATTGCAGAGAGTGACCTGTATCAGTGATCAGAAGGCATTTACATATTAATTAACTTAATGGTTGTATTAATCACTCCTATACACAAGTTGTGACTGATGATATATATATACCCATAGAGGAAATTTATACACTATTTATGCCATGTATCTTCATGTACTTTATACTTCTCTAGGTTGTTATGGCTTAAGGAATATATCTTAATTTTAAAGTTGATTTTAATATTGGGTAGCAATTTCACGTTAGATGAAACATTTGTTCAAGGATGGGCATATTTGCTGTTTTACGTCCCTGTCCATCAAAAAATCAGCATTCTTGTTTTATAGTTTCATGTTCTTTGTTCATGTTTATGGCATTTAAACTTGCGATGTAATTTGACATTACTATTTATACTGTGAGTTGAGTCGTATATTTCTTTTTTGATGACCTGGTTTCACCCTCCCCCTGCATTCATTTTCTTAACTATTGGTTGTTAATGGCAGCACAGGCTTCATACCACAGTGAATATATGTGTAATATAGGTAGTGATGATGTAAATAACATAGCGTGTACAGACTACTAGGTTGTAATGTACAGAATCAATTCATGTGTACAGATCCAATAATAAAACTTGTTATAATGTGCTTACTTGTTTCTTTCTCTATTAGTTTACAGTTTCCCTGATAAAGTCATGTTATAAACTGCTGCAATATCAAGGATACAGTATGTTGGAGAGAGGTTTATTCTGAATTACATGCAATTATCACTGTCAAAAATATACACCAGCTTATTTAAAGGGAGATAAAGCTGCTTCTCAACAGCAGCCGTTTTGTTAGATATTATAAGGGAGGCAAATCTGCTTTTAGTTTATTTATTAGCTATTTAACTACTTTGGGAGTATGTCAAGTTGTGCAAACAAAAAAGGGGGGTTGAGCTGAGATGTCATTGGACATATTGCTTTGTACACTCAGCAACAAACCAAATGCATACATTGTTTTTGTTAACAACAACATTTTTTTGGGGGGGGTTAATTTATGCAAGAAAGAAATACCATGAATATTTACAGACCATCCTGACACCTGGTTGCCATCCTATACCAGTACAAGCCATCATAAATTATAGAAATTTAGACAGTTATCAGTAATATTTCTTTATCCAATGACATAGTCTCTGCAAGAGGCAAACAAAAATAAAAGACCAGTTTTTGGTCTGTCCACAAACAACACCTGCTTGTTGTGACCAAGTGGGACAAGTCCACATGTCTAAATGCAACAATGTCTTCTGTGTTTAGACAAACTAAATCCATGCAGATCAACTTTTTCTATTACATTTATTGTTAAAATTTTCATCTCTATTAACAAATATACATAATTCTTAAAATAAAAAAAACATGCAATAACATATTTATTACTTTATCACAGATAAATCTAAATTATTAGTGTTTAGTTTCTATGTTAACATTCAGCAGTCATATTGAGCAAAATATATATCATATATTATTGTAGGGTTTTTTTTCTTATGTAAATAAAAGTGTACCATCCTTATTTCAAGAACAAGTTAAACATATTGGAAACAATCGCTAATAAAATCTAAATTTTTACTAAATCTACCTGCTTCAAGTTCGATTTCGTTTTTCAACCATTTTTTTGACGGAAATCACCTTGTGATCTTTGGCACACATATATTTCCTTTGACACATCACAGCAAAATCTGAACACTAAATAACATGCATAAACAACTGTCTTATCAGAAAAAAGGACTAAAACAGTAATAAAAATATCTAATATCTATCAAATATTTCTATAAAATATTCATTAAAAACTTTGTCTCTGCAAATGTATAAGCTTCAAAGTAAACTCACTCATTTTAGCCTTTTGGATAAAATACCATGTATGAAATCAACCATGTTAAATGTATATCATTTTTATAAAAATTAACCCTGCACTGTTATGGACTGTAAAAATAAAAAAAAAAAAAAAACCCTGTAAAGTTTTGTACATTTAAGGCAAGGTAGTGTGCATTTACATAACTGAAAATAAAAAAACACATCATTTTTGCCTTCAGCATTAAGCAGATTTTACTTGTTAGCACTAGAAATTATTGTACAGGAAACATTACCATATACATATTGCAAGTCTTGGACAAATTAATCCTGTGTCAAGTTTGCTGCTGAATTTGTTGTTTTCACCAATATACTAACATATGCCCAATAAAATGTCCTTGAAACAAAGAAAACAAAAAACAGGACATCAGAGATATTTTCAATATCCCAACACATTGTGTAGAATTTGTGCTAGCAACGTAACATTTAACCATACTATTTATATATTTCAACAATTCTTCAGGGGTTGTTTTCTCATTTTTAAAAATGTTATTACAAATAAGATTCATTTGCATCCACTAGTACTACCTTGAACTAAGGTACTACTTCAGCATTAGAAGCTTATAAAGAATTGATATATGAAAAATTCATTTGTTAGTATATGGTCATTTTTGACAAGAAAAAGATGTACATGCAATGATATTAAAACCATCACCAAATCAAAATGGATATTAATTTCCTCTAGTGAATCACAACTTATTAATAAATTAAAACTGGAAAAATGAATTCATTTACACAAAGGTATACACTCTCCTTCCATTTTCACAAACAGCACCAAATTTGCTATGGTCATTTTCTGATAATCAAATATGTTGTCTCTTTCTCCCTCTCATTTTTGGTTAATCATTGAATGAACATGATTTCTTTATTTCAACTTTTAAAAATGACTTTTATCATTAAAGACTTTCATTCTGAGATTGCATGAGCCAAAATATTTCACTGTAACTGTCATGTTTCTTCATTTTGTCAACAGCATTCAGGATTCAACAACGTTTAATCTAAATGGGGATAACTTGGCTTCGCAAAAGAATATATATATATTATATACATATTTTTTACAGCCTCGTGTTATTAATGATATATATGCAGAGGTTAGATTCTAAGTATTTCTATCAAAACTGAAGCTGTCGCAGCAGCAATCAGCTGTAGCTATACCCAGCACATATCACTGTTCACATGCTGTGGAATCCATGATATCTCTGTCTTCATCTGAACAAAGACATGCATTCAGATGAAGACTCTGAATTAAATGCTGGTATATATAGCCATTCACTTCAAATCCTATTTTTGGCTTGAAGGTCTAACGATAGTTTTTTCCTTAACTAATGCTGTTTTTGACAGGTACATATTAAAGGCATTTTCTCCTGAAGATTATGGGTAAAATCTTTGGCACAACTATCGTAACTTTTCACTGCGCTTCTGGCAATGAGATCATAGTATCTATAAATATTAATGGCCACTTCTACATGCAGTACATACATCACAAAACACTCCATAAAAACAGCTATACTATGACATATTAACAAAGAATCTAGGAAAAGCTGTCATTATTTTTTCTTCTTCTTCCCTTTGCCCTTTTTCCCTTTCTTTTTCCCTGCATCTGGCCAGCCAAACCCCCGTTTGTCTAGTGCATCAGGCGCATTGTGTGCGATGTAGTACAAATTCTCCATGGCCGCTGGACTCATTATGTCAGGCGCTGATTTCTCTCCCTTATCAGACTTCGCAGATTGTGACCTCGATTTGGCCGATTTCTTTCCCTTTCCCCCCTTTTTCCCTGATTTTTTCCCAGACTTTTTCCCACCTTTTTTCTTTCCAGGCTGCAAACATAAGTTTTGTAAAATGAACTTACAGACAAAACTTTTTTATGATAGATGCTATTCATTTAAAATTTAGGTATTATTGAAACTCTCTACCAGGTATAAATATTCTGAAAACAACTTGAATAAAACAAATAACTACAGGGACTCCCATTAATTTTAATAAAAGGTGTTTCTATCCCTATGTGAACGTCTTTGCCTGATATAAGTGATATTATTTATATTTGGACTCTTTTTATTTATCATATGTATAAATATATATTTAACATTTTTGTGATTACCATGTCTGGGTGATTTCCTGTCATACGATTATGAACTTGTCTATTGAGGTTTCTTCATCGTCTTCTTCAGCCTCTCTACTGTTACCACGTCATATTCTGGGCAACAGTCACTTAACTACCATTTTCTCTCCAAACTATAAAACAAATAAGGATGCTAGAATGATGCATGCATGACTTCACAAATCTAATCAAAAAAGAATATTCATGTTTACAGCAGAAGGTACTGTAAATGTATTACATTTGGCTGTGTATATATTCTATTTATTTCGTTTTTGGCAGAATGCAATAAGTTCCGCTATTAAGCAAGTACATCGCCAAATGTCAAAATATATGTGGATAAAAAGGTAAATTCAGGAATGCGCTTAATCAAATCCATGCTTACCTGTTGAAAAATCATTTCCGCCAAATATCGTACACGTTATCAATATAATCTGTTTACAGTAGTTTAGATTAATTAACATCACAATTGACTATCGTTCCTGCAGGTCCAGTACAATCTCCAGATTTAGCTATATAGCTTGAAAAAGCTATATAGCTTTATTAAGCTATTCAAAATAGCTTGATAAAGCTTTGATTTATATTCAGTTTTTGAAGAAAATAATAATTATAAGAAATAGGCAAAAAATCGCAATAAACTTGCTTCTCATATTTGCAACATTGACCATTTTAAACTTAACCCTAATTAACGATAGTTTTAACATTGCAGCTTTTGAACACTTTTAAGCAAACAATATATTTCCATTGTTTGGGTAACTGTCTACCACTTTGTGTGCATCGAGGCGTGGATAAATATGATTTCTTCTCATTGTGCTGAATTATTACCAATCAATTATCTTGTTTACCATAACTGACCTCCTTTATATTTCATTCAAGAAGTAACTGTGTGGTCATGAATCAATTGCCCCAAAACTTTAAGCGCAAAGTCTCTTAAGGAGACACAAAGTCATGAGTAATCTTTAGATGCATTGTTTACAGAACAGTTCAAAGTTGAAAACTGCACTAAAGTGCGATTTTTTATACATACTGAATAAATTACACATTTAAGAAAAATGTATGACAAAATAGCTAAATGAAGCTACTCTGCATAGCTTAATAAAGCTATTTAGCTTATTCAAGCTATATAGCTAAATCTGGAGATTGTACTGGACCTGTCCTGTATACTCTGCACAAAATATATTATTTCATTTTTTAAATATTTATTCCTAATGATACAGATGTCACAAAGTTATACTAATTGAAAACAAAATTGCTGATGAGGGTTTTTGATCTCTTTTTTCTGTAGGCCCCTATTCATGAACAGATTGTTCACATCTTATAACATTATAAATACAATTAAAAAATAATATACTTTTAACTACGATCCAAACATCAAATTTTAGTTAATGTTAAAAATCAAGTTAAAAAATAATCGATTTTAACGTATTAGACTTCCGTGTTGTAATGGTTTTAGTCATTCATAATTTCCAAGACATTTTATGGTGGGAAAATTGATATCGCAAGATTACGTGACAGAAAAGCTCTCACAATAATTATTCTACAGATAAAACGTTGAATGGGCTATTGATTTGTAATTTGCTAACTTGGCGAAGATAATTATGCCTTACCTTCGTGAATTATTTATTTATTCTTACATACCTAGCAGAGAGAGACGCCGTCGTCATTGGAGACTTTCAAACTTCCGGTGAGTCAATGATGAAAAATATATTAGATCGTTCATTGTTTATTCGAGTTTTTATTCATGCCATTTATATTTTTCCTACGCCAACACAGCATTGTATTTTTAAGATAAAATGTGAAGACAGTGTAGGAGTGGCAAAAAAATAAAAATAAAATAAATTTGTTATAAAAAAGAAATTGATTTCATTCAACAAATTAGTAATTTGTACAAATCTTTAATGATTTGTTGGAACAAATCAGAAATGTTTGTCATATGGAGAAATAAGTCCGATTTGTCTAATTTGCATACGGCCGCCATCTTGAAATTGAGGCTGTAACTATTTCAAAGTAATGTATAATGAACATTTAAAATTTCTTAAATAACTCGGAAACGCTTACGCCGGAACTTTTTGCCATGGTATGAATTTCACCTACACACGGGTAGAAAAAAAATGACGCTATTCGATTAAAAGTTGATTTATTCTTTATTGTGCCATTTGAATATGAAAATTTGAAGCGAGAAATGAACCATTTACATAGTAAAATAGTGAATTAAGTTGATAATTGCCAATTTCAACACAGAAGTTCGAATTTTTTAAATTGATATAAGCGAGTTGCCATGGTGCTCCCTAGTATTTGATATTTCATACTTTAAATTAATGTACATTTTTATTTCTTTCTAATTAAAATGAATGTGCCAATAAGTTTTAAAAATTGTCTTTTTGGGGGGTGTTGCTTGTAGGTAAAGGGGCACAAACCTGCAAACCTCTATCATATATATTTGATTTAAGCGACATTTCAGGCGCAAACAAAGGGTGTTTTATACTAGCTTTTGTTTTCATAGACAGAACACATGGATGTTTTACTTTTATTATCCTCTTCTGTTTGAAAATTACCCTCCGACAACTTTCTAAAGTCAATACTACGACTTTGGCGCACTTTGAACTATATACATTGTGACGTCAGTATAAACGTAGTGTGGTTAATGAATATTAATGAGAAAAAATCGGACTTATTTCTCCATATGTTACGACAAGTTTATTTGATAACAATCATTAATATATTATGAATAATTGATATGTAATATGTACATAATATTCGTATATTAATTAAAATTTTTAAAAATAAACCCCCATTAGAATTGTTTGAAATTTCATGGACTACAATTATCAATTTAGTTTTAATAATGTTTAATTAAAAATATCCAATGTAAATGTTATATAAACTATCTTTTAGATATATTATGAGATGAAGTTTGGTGTACTGTTGGCATTCCTTTTTAAAGATCGATCATCTATGATCTTTGGAGTCTGGGTAAAACAAGAACAGCGTTTAAGGTGGATTGGAACATTCCGCATGAAAGTACATCATATTTAATTTAAATAAAATCACATGCAGTTTGAAAAATTTAAAATTGAACAGATTTGACCAAAAATCCATTTTGAAATATTGAAGTAAAGATTAAAAGGAAAAGATCGTAAAATGCCTGTCAAATCCCCCGCACCCAGGATGTCAAGTTAACGACAAACATACAATTGTCATGTATATCTTATGTACAACGATATATGTTACATTTACACAATAAAATGCTTTTTTTGGTGATTCATGTGGAAGATGAAGGTGGCAACATTGCAGAAAAAATACATAAACCGATAGCGGGTTATGTAAATTTTTTCTGCAATGCCTGATTATTTCGTGCAGTCCGTGATTTTTCTTAGGTTGCTGAAGGTTTCAACCGATCGATAAAAGGGGCGTGTAGATTTCAGTCCTGTCAGTTTCTACAGAGCTATGAATGTACAATCAATTTCCGTAAGAAATAGAGGGAATCATACTTGGTGGATGCAAATATTTGAATTAAGTTGTGCATCGGTATATATTTATGTTTAATATAGAATTGCATTCTCTGACACATTAACAAACTTGTATATACATTTATACTAAGTACTTTCCTCATGTGTTTTATTTCTAGGTTTATTTTCTCAACATTTCAGCATGATCTCAAACGATCTCTGTGCTGTAGCGTTTTTGTTATGGGACATTATGCGTACCGGGCATGAACATAATTTATATTTGGTCGTTATCTGAAGGGTTTTAAATATTTTCCAAAAAATTACTATCACAAATCTTTTTTTTTAAAGCGCAGAAATTAAAAACAAAACGCGACCGAAATGATTCGAACACTCTCTCAGCCAAGAATGAGAGTCTCTATGTCTCTCCTACTAGAATCACACTGAGCTACGTTAATACATAACACTTTTATAGTTTGAGATTTTTTTTAAAGTTTAACGTTTTTTTTATGAAAACCACTAATTTTGCCTATTATAAGTCTAGACTTCACTTTAATAATTTCGACTATAAATAATGCATGTATACAAGCCAAAAATTCGTATTTTAACCACATTTGAAAATTGTTTGTCCTCAATGCTCCGAGTGGGCGATAGCCGACGCCTCATACGCTCCTGTCCTTTTCCCACAAATGAATTAGAACTTTAGTATTAAACATCAAGGAGGTGAAAAAAGAAAATATTTATAAACTTATGCTGAACTATATTGTTTATTAAAAAAAAAAGTACTGCACTAAATGGAGATGTCCCATACTCTACTACTGAACTTCATTTGACACATGAAGAAGAACATATATGGTTTTAGAATAGAAATTTTGTACATGTATGATTTAATCATATCACACCATAAATGAACTGCAGACCTTAAATCAACAGCCTTTCTCCATGTACCAACCATTATACTCCTATTCTCTGAAGTTTTATAGATTTGGGAGATGCTGGTATATATGGCAGAACAGGCTTAAAATCTTGACATTAGAAACCCTCCTCCTAAGACTTATTGAACGGTTTCAGAAACTATATGGCTTGAGGGTGGGATGGGAATGACATTTCAGTTATTTTCATCCTCACTTTGGTTTCAATTTATTGTTCTGCAGGCTAATCCGAGTCGGACATATTTAACAAAAGCGTTTTGAAATATTGGTGTAATTTTTTTAATATTTCATTATTTGTTCTCTCTCATGCATAAATATACAACCATGATTATTCAATGACAATATAACAAACACATCTCAGGTGAAATATATCCACAAAAAAATGATACAAGTAAATCAGTGTGGTAAAATGTAAAAACATTAAATATCAACAGTAAGACTAGTATATAAATGGCAAAACAACAATATGGAGACATTAGAGTCTCAAAACAGAGTCATGAACGCCCCCAGCCCCCCGTATTCCTGGTTCTGTCCCATGTTCTGCTGCAACGCTGCATTATTTTGTTGCATGTTTTGCTGCGCAACAAAAGCCTGGTGTTCATCCTGAATGATGGCCATCGTTGTAGAAGTGGTCGCCGAGTTCTGTGTAGCATCAGCAATGGCAAGTCTATTGTCTCCCACTGCAGCATCCACTATCTGATCCGCCATGATCGGCACGTTCACTATCGTCATGCTTTCCATATTTCCGCTATTGCTGTTTTCTGCAGCAAGGTGCATGCGAATGTCTTGAATAAAAGAATTGAAATCTGACGGTCTTTCTTTCTCTTGCAGTGTGTAAGCTTCATGGTCACTCTGGAGGTGGTTGGGGGGAATTGTGTAGGAAGCATGATCAAAATGGGGAAATGATGGCGGTGTCTGTTTAACTTTCCTGCTTTGGGCCCGCGGCTTTCTCTGTTTATACGGAGTCTTCACAGAAGCGTCCGGGCCGTGATGCCTGGTGAAGTGCTCTTTCATTTTGTCGGGTCGAGTCGTCTGGTAGTCACACTCCTGACACTTGTATGGTTTTTCGTTTAAATGAATTTTCTGGTGACGTACAAGATGGCTTTTCTCAATAAAGGCCTTGTTACAAGTTAGACAGATATGCTGGCGAATATTCAGATGACTTTTCATGTGACATTTTAATTGGCTTTTCTTTGGTGTTTTGTATGGACACTGAGGATAGCTGCATGCAAACAGATCACCTGAAGAAAAAAAAAAAATAATCATGTTATCATAAGATTCTGTTGTAATGCATTTCAGTGTAATAGCGTGGTAAATTGATACATGTATAACTAAAATTTTAAAATTAAGTTTTCTCTTCAAAAGCAATGTCTGAAACCCATCAAAAGTCTTGCATGGGATTACAGACCTAGGGCCATCATATTGAATTTTTCTCAGTTTCATAAATAATTCATGCCATATTATGATTGGTTCCTTCACATTTATGTGATGGAAATCTAAACACTTGTATAAATGTATACACATGGACATCACCATTAGCAAATCC
>WFKH01003881.1:8978618-8990245 GCA_016163765.1 Magallana hongkongensis | reverse complement strand
CCTTCAAAATACAAAACCTACAAGGGAAGGTGATAAAATTTAAACAAGCAAAATTTTCATACAAGTGATTTTAGCTCACACCTAAGCAAAGGGCTCAAGTGAGCTTTTCTGATCAAAAGTTGTTGTCTGTCGTTGGCATCTTTGTTGTCATAAACTTTTCACATTTTCATCGTCTCCTCTAGAACATATTGGCTAATTTTCAACCAAACTTGGCACAAAGCATTCTTGAGTGAAGGGATTTCAATTTCAAAGGGGAGATAACTAAGAAAGAATGAAAAATAGGGTGGGATGTTTTAAAAATCTTCTCAAAACTAAAAAGCCTATAATATCTTATTAATGTAATAACTTTAGAAGATATGGCATCCAAAGGCTAACAGATGAAAACACCAATGATTATGAACGAGAAAGACCAAGTTTAATTTTTAAATTGGATACTTCTAGTTAGTGTATTTTAATATGCTGCCACACTATATATATGTCCAAAATGAAGGGGGGGGGGGGGGCCACATCCTGAATTCAAGGTTAAGGAAACAAAGCTAGACAAACTTGAATTTGTCTTGCCTTGTCATGTGACATTCTGAAAACTGTTCTATAATTATTTTTTTATAATGTAGTACAATGTTAATGATAAAAGAATATTGTCAGACTGCATATTTTTTTGGACATGCTAATATTTTAATTTTCTTAATATTTGTCTGTATCATGTTATATAGTGAGAATATATTTCTGATCAGCAATTTTTTTGCTCACCTGAGCTTAAAGCTGTCTGTCTGTAAACTTTTCCCACTTTTCTCCAGTTTTAACCAAAATTGGCACAAAGCATCCTTAGGTGAAGGGGATTCAAGTTTGTTAAAATGAAAGGCCTTACTCTCTCTCTCTCTCTCTCGGAGAGATAATTAGAATTATTGAAAATTTGTTGGCATTTTTAGATCATCCTAGGTAGCTACACTCAGTTTGTTCAAATCATGATCCCTTGGGATAGGTTGGGGCCAGGGCCACATGGGGGGAAGGGGGGGGGTTGAATTTTTACATACTAGGATTAAATACAGAAAAATCTTTCAAAACTTCTTTTCAAAAACTGAAACAACAAAAGGGGCTTGATGTTCACATAAGAATATGTGGAGAAAAATTTAAAAATCTTTTTAAACAAGATCTACCGGTACTTTATTTAATTGTCAAGATATTTTGTATTTGATACCATAAAGCTGATTTGATCAGAAGTTTTTTTATGGTGTCTGTTGCTCTGGTGAGCAATGTGGCCCCTGGGCCTCTTGTTCATTTTTGTAGTTTAATATTCATTTATATATATTTTCATAGGAAATACATCAAGGCAGCTATTGCTTAATTCTGCTGTTCTTACATCCAAGATTAATGTACCTGGTATGACGTTGATCAGACAAATTGCATACATAAAATTCGGAAGGCTGTGGGCAAGTGACTATAAAACTCTTAAGCAAGTAGACATTAATGGAAGTGTCATTCGAACTGTCAATGATGCCGTAGATGAATACAGAGCTATCGCTGTTACGGAGAATGGAGACCTCCTGTATGTACATAACAATGGCCACAGTATTCAAAAGACGACACAAGACGTTACCACTTTCATCATGTGCACATCAGAACATGAAAAAGTTGAGTGTATGCACAGTTCTCAAATCAATGGAGATATCTTGTTGGGTCTTAATAATTCCCTAACCAAAAACTGGAAGTTAGCAAGGTATAGCAGAATAGGAGAGAAGATCCAAGATATAGAGATGGATGACCAGGGACAGAGACTGTTCATAAAACCTGTTTTCATCACAGAGAACATGAACGGCGACATCATCACTTCAGATTTTGAAAAGGAAGCAGTAGTGGTGGTGGATAGATCAGGAAAACATCGTTTTAACTACCCAGCCGATTGCTCCCAGACTGAGTTTGTGCCCGGTGATATCTGTACCGACACCTATGGACACATACTGGTGATTAATGACAATTTAAGTGTTTATCTCCTGGACCAAGACGGAATTCTTCTGACACAAATGCTGACACCTGAACAGCTTAAGTTTATTTATCCATTTGCTTTGTGTGTGCATGATAAACATGTCTATGTGGGAGGTGAATCTGGGAGAATTGAAGTGTACAAGTACTTGAAAGACTCTTAGGTAGGACACAGAAGTCCTTTTCAACAATGTGAAATACAAGCTTTAAAACAATGTGAAAGTATACCAAGTCAGTAGTTGTTCATACATGTACACTAGTAATTTTCATGCCCCGTTTTAAAAAAACTGTTTTGCCTATGTTGGTCATTTGGTGGACCAAATGTTTATTCAATAGCTTTAGAATCCTTTGCTAGACAGACATCAAATTTGGTACACTGGTACCCCTAGAGGATTAGAGGATCCCTTTTATTGATTTTGAGGTTCAAAGTGTAGGTGAATTACTGTTAATGTATTATTGGCGTGTACGATATTTGGCGGAAAATTATTTTTCAACAGGTTATTGTGGATTTGAATTAGCATATTTCTGAATGTGCCTATTCTTTTATATATAGGAATGGCATTTAGCGATGCTATTGTACTTGATTTAGCGGAAGGGGCTTTCCATGAAAAAACGCTAAAAAGAATTCACAGCCAAATGTAATACCTTTACAGTACATCTACATGTATTTGCATTTCACCAATTCTGAGAATCTGTAAATTGAGTCTGTCTAATATGAAAAGTATGTGAAAACGCCATTAATAGACTATGATGTAAAGTGATTTCTTGTAATGGGAGTAATTAAGAAAATGAAAATTATATTGAAAAATTATCATTAATTTTCTACCCTTAAACACTTGCAGGAAAGGGATTCCAACAAGAAAGGACTGCCAATATGTAGATCTGAATATGTACATGACGATGTTTATGGAAGTTGCACTCTTTTTACACGGTGTGGTACGCTTCTATGATTGTTTTGGGGCAAGGCTTGCATAAATTATCTTTGTACGCCTGCACGGTACAGTTTGTTTCATGAATGGTACATTACGCTTATTGAACAATATGGTTCGATTTGTGAATGGTACAGTTCGTTTTTTGCATGAAACAGTATGGTTCAGTTTGAAGGTGTAGTAGCACGTTTGAGGGTCTGAATTAATCTTCAGGATGCAAAGTTCAGTAATTGACACATACTGTAAACATGTACACGTTGCATTCAACAATGGGAAGATTCATAAATTATATTGCATTATAGCAAATTAGGTTCTTGCAGATTTTTTTTTTATGCATCTTTTTTTTAGATTGAATTTTAAAAACAAGCATTTGTTTGCATGACATTTTTTGTGTTTTTTGTTCTTGCTGATTATCAGATTGTAAATAATTTGTATTTGACTGTTTTGTTTCGATTTTTATCACACATTAATTTTTTATTAGTTTTTTTGTAAAATGTGGTTCATTTTTTATTTTCTTTTAGCCAATGATTTCTTTGAATATACTATTATCACCTATTCATGTTCTTATGAATAAAAGTCAATGCTGGTCATTTTTGCTGTGGTTGATCTTCATTGTGTATTTAGTATATTGGCCGATTCCACCACAGACCTTGAGTACAGACATGACAGAGGTTGATTTGTCGGGTTCTGATTAAAAAAAATTACAAGTCCTTTATAATAATGTGTGTAAGGAAAACTATATTATACAAAGAGAAAGAAAAAGGAGGAAATCAAATTAGCTGAGGGACAGCACTGATTTCTCTCTCTCTCTATATATATATATACTGATATATATATATTAATTTATATAGATTCTGGATGAGTGCTTTAGGAGCATTTTGTACCTTTAATGCTACATTTCTGATCAGGAGTAAACAGTGGTGGATTTAGAGGGGGGCGCACCTGGCCCGCGCCCCCTCTAAAGTTAAATCATACTCCTTCGATCAAAGAAAATGTACAACTTGCAAGTCTTAATTATGAACTTTTTGGAAACTCATGGGATTTCTCTACATTAAATTGATTTTAACGGTGTAGTATAAAATAAAAATACCCGTGTGTAACGTACATAGAAAGCCCATTTTAATTACCCTCTTCTTGGGTTCAGATGTGACCAGTCATTCGACTTTAAGTAATTTGTTATATTAGGTAGTGTTTAAAACGACTCTTCCATGTTTATTATTCAATACAAGCTGGCATGGTTATCTTTTTTTCAGCTTCATAAACATCGTCCCATTGAACTTGATTTTTTAAAACTTATTAATTTACATTTATTCGTAAGAAAAAAAGTAAACAGAAATGTTTCTTACTATATTTCTGCATTACGGAGGATTTTGCTTTGATTTTGCAGTTCTTATATTTGCAAAGGCTTAAAAATTAAAAATCGTCCCCTGGGCCCCCACCAGGCCTGCCAAGACCCCTTGCCTAAAACTGGCGCCCCCTCTAATTTCAAATCCTGGATCCGCTCCTGGTAAAAGAGATGACAATTTCAAAACAACACTAACTAACTTGATAATACTTGTGTATCAAATAAGCAATACATAATAATACTTTGAGATACTTCTGTAACTAATGAAATCCAGTTAGGGACCCCTAGTTTGCTATGATAATTGAAGTCTGGGTTGATGAAACAATAATGAAGCTAAATCGAGTTTTCATCTCACGCTAGTGCTAGCATCTTTGTTCAAGGATAACATTCATAGTACCGATACTTGACCATTGCACATCGGCGTTTGTTGACAAAGAGATCCAACATTTCTTTAACTGATACAATGTATAGTAACAAAATCAAGTGAATTGATTGAACCTCGCCTATTCCAATTGTAGAAGTTAACTTTATTATTTATCATAAAAAGACCTGGCAGAATTGAGTTTTCAGACCTGACCCATCCTTATTTTGATCAGAGACAATTTTCTTAAACCCAATAGAATTATTTTCCACGTTTCATACAGGATATAAATTACCTAATGCCTATGTATTCTTTCTGCAATGAAAGCAGTTGTTTTTATCACGAAAGCATTTTACTTTTTCATACCAGTATCTTTCGTTAATTCATATAAAATAAGTTAAAGCATAAACTCATGATAAAGTAGTGAATATCTGTTTAGGTGATGTTGTTGACTTATTGATTTATCCAATATTTAACCAGGTCTCTGAAGTTTGACAGACTCAATGTTTTTCAGTACTATGATCGAAGCAATTGTACTTCCCTAACAAATATCTGTGGATGCAAATACAATGCATAACACAAACAAAACATGGCTCACTGTTTTATGTAAACATTAAGAGCACTTTGAAGCACAGATAATCCTTATATAAACTCAAAAGTTAATCAACTTGTGATCACATCTAGGCATGTATCATATTTTTAATCTAATAGCTTCATAATCTAAGACTAGCCTGCAGTCAGGCTGAACAAATTAATTTTTACATGTATACATGTATATCAATGTTAGTCACATGCCCCATTGCATCATGTGTATATATAGCTCTATACAATATAAATTAGAATACAATGACAAATGAATAAAAATATGCCTTTTGTAAAAGAATGATATGCCAATTTTGTGAACTTCTGAAATAAATGAGACAGTTAAGTGTTCATTAATGTAGTTTGTCACCAATGAATATGAAATACTGAACATAAACAAACTTTCATTTATTTTATTCGAGACTGCAAGAAATTTTGCAAGAATTGTGAGAGCCTCATTGTTGCTGATATTTCTTGCCTTGAACCAGATATTAATTACCGGTAAATGTCCATTACAATTGTCTAAAATTACCAACATAGGCTTGGTCCCAAAAAATAGTTCCCCTACCAAGTTTATCAATGGGTAAACCCAAAATTAAGTCATCACAAAAAAAGTTGGTTTACAATATAGTGTTCCTTGTAAACAGTGATAAGTCAATCTAAAAAATTGAATAACTCTGCTAAAAATCAGCTCATAAATTAACAAACAAAGGGTCTGAGAATAAAGAAGAAAGTTAGTACTGGTAGTTATACATGTATGTTCATAAATATTAATCAAAAGCTTCAATGCCTAATATTTGTCTAAAGATTTTATACAACTGAATAAATCGTGTTTATAACATTTTAAGCATTACATCCATAACCTGCTTGCAGTTTCAGTTACTCTTTGAAGATTCGTATAAAATCTGTGCAGTTTTGAATAATCAATAAATAAATTGCACTATATCTACATGTATCTGGTAATTACATATAAATATTATAAATAAACAACAATCAATTTGTTTTGATTAGTTCTACATCACAAAACAGCTTGGACAATAAACTCTAGGCTTCAAAAAATAACGTAAAATAAAAATCTGCCACTAACAACATGCTTTAAACCTATGAGAATACAACAGCTATATCAAATAAATTATATACACAATCAGGCAGCATCTGACTTTGTCTCTGCTTTCTCTCCTTTCCTGCTACCCATCAATGTTAAAGACACAACTTTGCTTTAGTGTAAATCAATTTTAACTTTTTGTGGTTCTGACAATTCAATGATGACTTCTAAAGCTTGCAGCTTACAAAAAATCATTTATATTGTTGTGTTTCTATGAACCCAGAGTAAGTTATAACACATGGTATAAATAGTTTCTTTGTTTCATGATATTCATGGGTTATATCAATCTACCTGGTAAATTTACTTCTGTTCCAGTGAACTATCAGACAAATACACTACTTTTCTCATCATTGAATACCCACATATTTCATCAAAGTGTATCCATTGCACATTTTTTCTTTTGAACAGTTACATAATAAAAAAATCACCTCTGGAAACACATGAATTTGGGACTGAATTTCTACTATAGTTGATATATATCTATTTCTTATAATAACAATAATGGTATGTATCAGAATTCTAGTCACACTATCTTTAAACAAACATACAAATTCCACTTTAAATTCATTGAACATTTGTAAATGTAAAGCATATTAAAAAGACTATCATTATTAATGAATTTTACCATTGCAAATAATAATCGCAAAACGAGGTATCAATGTCCTGTATCCTCTATAATTTTTGAAATTAGTACAAGCCCAGTCTGAGCACTCTCATTGTAACTATACACTCATTTACTGAATCTGTAGCATCAATATAGGAATGGCATTCAACAAGATGATAACAAATGAGTCCATTGTCTAAATTAAATCACTCAAAAATGTTCTCAGAAAAAATAATCATATAAAACTAAGTGAATCTTAATATTCATTGCATTATCTTCATGGCACATCCATATATGAAATAAACTGACGTGTTAAATCGCAGAACCTCAAAAATCAAATATAAAAGATGTTGTTCATCATATAAAGCAATAAAATGACATGATTCATACTGAGACAAAAATCTTTTGGTAAAGGTGACAAAATATGGCTTCCTCAGTGAAATATCTGCTTTAAACATATGTCATTTCACAAAAATGTTTTGAGGCCATTATAAAAATAAAATTGCTGCATCCCTGTTTTGAGTAGATGAGTTATCTCCCTGTCCTGGCATGAGTTATTCCCCTTGTCCTGGCAAATGTTTCCCCCCTTGTCCTGGCTAGACAGGCTCAGGTTTGGGTTGGTAGGGTGGAGGAGGCTCGTTGGGAAACTGTCCATAGCTATTCAGTATATGGTGATGCATCTCCACATCAGAGTCCAGGGGAGGAGCTGTCAACAGAACATTGTATATCAGTTTCTGTAACAATGACTATGACTATGTATATCAGCTAAAATTACAATGAATATGACATTCTATATCAGCTAAAGCAACAATGAGTATGCTTAGGAATAGCATTTAACTACAGCTTAATAATTCTAAAAATAATAAATAGAACTTTCCTCATTTAAGTGAAATATTTACGTCAGCATGAATTGAAGCTGCATCAGATTCAGGATCAGTCAAATAACCTATTCTTGAATTGTAACTTTAAAACAAGAGGCCCATGGGCCACATCGCTCACATGAGCAACAAAAGGCATGATAAAATTAGCCTAATTTGACTTTGAATTTACACTACCTGAGGATGCTAAAAATTTTACACCCCATTGTGACCCAACACTACCAATCGCAACTTCTCGGGCCTTTCCGGCAGGCTCGGAAAAACACCTCGAATGTATTAACATTACCAGATGTTAGAATTTTATACAAAATGGAGTCGCATCCCATTAAAATACGTATCGGCTAGAGAGCCTTGTATGTCGCTTCTGTTGTATATTTTAGGGTATATCATTGATGAAATTAAGCTCACAACTCAATAGATCGTAAAATGTGTTGTATTTATATCAAGTTTTATAAAAAGGGGGGTTGTCATGGACGCCTATGGAATACATTTGAGGTGTTTTTCCGAGCCTGCCGGAAAAGCCCGAGAAGTTGCGATTGCCAACACTACCACCGGGGTTCATGATTTTCACAACTGTGAATCTACACTACCTGAGGATGCTTCCACACAAGTTTTAGCTTTCCTGGCTGATTGGTGTCTGAGAAGAAGATTTTTAAAGATATACTCTATATATTCCTACTTAAAAATTTGACCCCTATTGTGACCCCACCCTAACCCCGGGAGTCATGATTTTGACAACTTTTGAATTTACACTACCTGAGGATGCTTCAACATAAGTTTCAGTATTCCTGGCTGATTGGTGTCTGAGAAGATTTTTAAAGATTTACTCTATATATTCCTATGTAAAAATATGACCCCCCACTGTGGCCCCACCCTAACCCCAGGGATCATGACTTTCATAACTTTGAATCAACACTACCTGAGGATGCTTTCACACAAGTTTCAGCTTTCTTAGCTGATTGGTTTCTGAGAAGAAGAGTTTTAAAGACTTTTCTCTATATATTCCTATGTAAAAATTTGATCCCCCATTGTGGCCCCACCATACATCTGGGGATCATGATTTTCACAACTGTGAATCTACACTACCTAAGGATGCTTCCACACAAGTTTTAGCTTTCCTGGCTGACCTGTTTCTGAGAAGAAGATTTTTAAAGATTAACTCTATATATTCCTATGTAAAAATTCGACCCCCCATTGTGGGCCCACCCTAACCCCGGAAGTCATTATTTTGACAACTTTGAATCTACACTACCTGAGGATGCTTCCGCACCAGTTTCAGCTTTCCTGGCCAAATGGTTCTTGAGAAGAAGATTTTTGAAAATTTCTCAAAAATTTTCAATAATTCCTAATTATCTCCCCCTCCCCTTGTAAAAAGGCGTGATCCTTAATTTTCACAACTTTAAATCCCCTTTGCCTAAGGGTGCTTTGTTTTAAGTTTGGCTGAAATTAGCCCAGTGGTTCTGGAGAAGTTGTTGAAAATGTGAAAAGTTTACAGACAGACAGACAGACAGACAGACAAAATGTGATCAGAAAAGCTCACTTGAGCTTTCAGCTCGAGCCCGATTTTTTTTCCTAAATTTTTTTTCAACACAAATTTAAAAAAAATTAAACCAAAACATCAGGGCAGGCCATTTTCAGAGAGACGGGCGGGGATGAGAATCTAAAAATTAATTTTATGTGGCCTGACACAAGCAAGCTTTGTGTCAAATTTTAGCTTCTAATCATTTTTATCAATACAAGAAATGACACAAACAGGTATTAAGCATTTTTAAACGATGACCTTGAACTGGCCTAAATGACCTTAGGTCGAGGTCATGACACACCTTCAGGTCATAAGCAGTAAGAACTTCTAATTTTTCTCAATAAAAATAAATAAACTGGACATAAATTTTGTACTTTTTCTATCAGTGACCTTGACATTGCACAATTGACCTTGGGTCAAGGTCATGACACACCCTCAGATCATAAGCAAACTTTGTGTGAAGTAAGAACTTCCAATGTCTCTCCATAAGAAAGATATGGACCGGACACGAATTTTGCACTTTTTCTGCCAGTGACCTTGACCTTGCCTGAATGACCTTGGGTCAAGGTTATGACACACCCTCAGGTCATAAGCAATCTTTGTGTGAAGTAAGAACTTCCAATGTCTCTCCATAAAAAAGATATGGACTGGACATGTTACACAGACAGACGGACGGATGGACAAGGTGATTCCTATATACCCCCCAAACTTCATTTGCGGGGGGGGGGGGGGGGGGGGGGTATAAAAATTTTCCAAATCTTATAAAAACTTCTACAAAAACACCTCTGTGAAATGAAGGATGTCCCATTGTGTCCACACACTTACCCGAGGGCTCTGGCCCGGTCTCCAGTAATCTCCCCTGAGCACCAGAGCGAGGCTTGCTGTTCTTCTTTTTGAACACCCTCCCGTGGTGCTTGTCCTTCCTGCAGCAGAGGACAATGACCACCGCTAACACCATGATGACGATCACCACGCCAAGAATCACCCCCACGATCATCCACAGCGACATAATGATCTCATCTGAAAAGGCACCTGTGTCAATGCTAATCATTAAAATAGATGCGCACCTGTGTCAATGCTAATCATTAAAAAATAGATGCGAAAGGAAGGAGATTTAAGATAATTGTCCATACGTCACAAAACAACGTATGACGTAATTCACGCGTTATTACGTCTTGCCCGTACCCGATCTTTACTCTATACGCTTAGCAACGAACATAAATATATTTTCCCTAAAATTGTTTTTAGAATTAAAATTATAAGTTGAAGAAAAATTACTTCATTTTTTAGAACAGTTTTTAAAACCAGTAAAAAAAGTTGAATATTGGTTTTGTCTTGAAAGCATATCAGGTAATTAGCGTTTTCCGCGTATGTGACTGCAATTTCTAAATACCGATCTCGATCCATAATACTTACAGATATTAAAAAACATAGGTAATCACAGATTACAAAGCTCACCGAGACGAGACATCACCTTTATGAGGCATCACCTTTATGAGACCACCTTTATCATATGATATGAAAATCATAGTCAATGATCTTGGATATTCATGGAAACTGTTTTGACACAATATTGTATATCATATGTTAAAAAAATTGTATGAAAATCATATGCTCATTTCATACGGTATTATAAGATACAATGTTTATCAATACAATAATATATAATACGATATTGCATCCTATGATACTTACAATATAGTATCATATAATACAATATAATACTGTAATAAATAATTATGCAATATAATATTGTAACATATGATATGACATTGTATTGTGTCATACATTATTGTATTTGATCACATAATACAATATCATTATACAATATATGATACAATATAGTATTACAAAATACAATATCATATCACATAAAACATCATAATATTGTAACATATGATATTATATTGTATAATATAGTATGATATTGTATTGAATGATATTGTATCATATTTGATACATAATATGAAATTGTATCATATGATTTGATACAACATTGCATCATATCATATGATAAAATATCATGTGATATAGTAATATATTATATAATACAATATCATATTATACAATATTGTATCATATAATACAATATTATATATTACAATATCATATAATACAATTCATGTGATATAATAATATATTATATAAACAAAATATCATATACAATATCATATTATACGATATTATATATTATACAATATCCTATCATATGATACAATATTACATATTGCAATATCATATGAAACAATATCATGTGATAAAATATTAAATATATAATACAATATCATATTATACAATATTGTATCATAATACACAACACT
>WFKH01003881.1:8939935-8950809 GCA_016163765.1 Magallana hongkongensis | reverse complement strand
AGATACCTACATTAAGGACATGAGGAATACTTTATTAGATACTTACACTGAGGACATGAGGAATGCTTTATTAGATACTTACATTAAGGACATGAGGAATGTTTTTTTAGATACCTACATTAAGGACCTGAGGAATGCTTTTTTAGATACCTACATTAAGGACAAGAGGAATGCTTTATTAGATACTTACATTAAGGACCTGTGGAATGCTTTATTAGATACTTACATTAAGGACCTGTGGATGCTGTATTCTGTATTTCCAGTTGTGAGCGAAGGCGTTGTAGACGACAGTGGTATGGCTCTCCTTGTACCGAGCTTCTAGATCAGCCACTAACATCTCATACACAGTTCTACAATGTCACATATGGACAAGGCTAGCTTCATCATAATGGGTCACAAACAGTTAAACATAGTTTAATTAATATAACAAAGCAACAGGGACAAACAATTTTGATTCATTATGCATGTAATTCCTACATGTACATTGCATTTGTTTACAATACAATTTAAAAATTACTAAAATGAAATTGACTTCACTGTTAGCATGAATTTGTTATAAGATTATTATTTTGTACCTGTGTTTTACTGTAATCACATCAAAAATTTTAAAAGGTTATCTTTTAAATGCAGAAAATAGGTTTTCAGAGCATTCATTAAGCAGAAATTAAGAAGACATATTTCTTATCTTAGAACTACTTTACCTGGCAGCCTCATACAGTCCGAGGTCCACAAAGAAACCACCTAACTTATCCAGGAGATTGGAGTAGTTCTCCGTGCCTCGCACAGACTCCGGGATTTCTGAGAGCTTCTTGAAGTATTCCTCCTTTACTAGGTTATAGTCACCTAGCTAATGACAGTAAAGCGATAGGTGTAATGTGAATTACTGAGTTCTATCTCATGACATAATATCTGCCAGGGCTTGATGAGATATACTCATACTAGTTAGTAGTCATAACAACAGCATGACTTACAATCTGCCAGGACTTGATGAGCTCGAACTTGCGATCCTCCTCCTGACACAGTCTCTGGAACACACTGAGGTCACTAATGGTCGCCTTCAGTCTCTCCAGCTCTCCAGCCTTGGCCAACAGGAAAGGCAGCTCATCCACCTATAGAGGTCACAGAGGCCAATCATCAATGTCATGACCTTGACTCACTTTACTAGATAGAGGATGTGTTAAGTCCAAAAAAAATAAGTGACTTTATTCATAACTCAGTCATTTGTTTGTTCCTTTAATTAGATATAATCAAATTTAGCTAGCTTCACTAATAGAAGTACCCAAAAATATTTTGGCTTGTTAACTGCATTATATGATTTTCTTAACAAGCTAGAGGAAGTGTTTAGCTCTAAGATTATCTGTCTTAATTTATGTTTCTGTAATTTGCTTGTTCATTTTAGAAGTCTTTAATTTGTACCTAGCTTCACTGCTAGAAGTAGCCACAAATATTTTGGCTAGATAGCTTCACTAAATGAGCCACACTCTATTAGTGGTGTTAGAAAGGATAACAAACCCCATTGATCATCTGATCACTGAGCCCCTTAGCCCCATATAGAGGAGCACCTTCAGTATGGTTGACTCACCACTCTGTCCGTCAGTTCTTTGGTGGCGAAGTAGTCAGCCAGTCTGTGGTAGGTGGCTCTCTTGTCCTCTGTAGTGCTGAGGTACTTCCTCTCCACCGCCTGCCGCAGATGGTCATGGAAGAAGTTCAGGATCCCGTCCTTGTTGACCAGGCTGTCCGTCAGGTTCATGTAAAACGGAGACCATACCGCCATTGGCACCTGAATATTATACCAACATATGGTGGTTTATGATTCTTTTTTCTACAACTGGTAGAGTACTCAGTAGCTCAACAATGCAAAAAATGACTTTTTGGCTGGCACCTGAATTTTTCTCATGCAAGAAACCTTCACATTTTGGTCTGACAGCCTCTAACCAAATCAAAATCTTATGATGAAAAACAATTCATTATTTTTTGCATTTTGATATATTAGAGCCAAAAATGTAATTGGATTCAAAGATATGTTATGAGAAGAGATCAAGTCCTAGATGCAATAAAACTATCTGAGGAAAAACATGATACTCAAACTTGTACCCAGACATACATTCATTTAAAATTTCACATCAACTTTGATATAATGTATGAATGTATCTTGAGTACTGGTATAATTTTGATTTTTGAGCACAGAGTATGAATACAAAGTACCCATCTAAAAAAAAAATTTACAAGTACCTCTATAATCTTGATTTTTGAGCACAGAGTTTGAATACAGAGTATCTTCCTAAAAGTTTTAAGCCCTCTCCCCCACCTGAGACTAAGAACTAAGACCTTACCTGGTTTTATAGTTTTATGACCCACCCCATCCCTTCCCCAGGACTGTCATCTTACCTGGAGGAGTTCCACTAGCTCGCTCTCAGACATCCCGCGGTTTGAGCACCACAGAGCAGTGGTGGTTTCCTGGACTATGTTCTTACTGAGTATAGAGAAGAAAAGAAATATGTTAATCAAATAATCACATGTACAAGTTTTCCGTACTTTAGGTTAAACGATAGGTGGCTTTATTCAAACAAGTAATTAATCTTTCTATAGCTCTTGAGGAAAATTTAAATTACCGGTACTGTATGTAAACATATATTATAATATTATAAGATATTATATCTGTAACATTTCTAACAGCTAGTCTTCATTTCTTCATTTAGGTAAAGTAATTCAGGCTAGTTGAATGAAACATAACACATGATTATAGAAATTCATGATTTTCAAACAGTTCTCTGTATCTGTGAAGTGAGCACACAAGAAAACAGAAAGATCACTTGCCAATCATAACACTGTGAATCACAACTCTGCCATCAGTAATTTTATTTACAAGATTGAGTAATTTTCAGGGAATTAAAGGGGCATGGTCATGATTTGCAAAATTATTTCTTTGTTTTTAATGTTTAGAATGCTTCAGTAAAGCATTTTTAATAGGCAACCAAAATTTGAGGGCAAGTCGTCGAGTTATAAGTGAGATACAGAGCTCACAATTCTCTGCTATGTAAACAAAGTGATGTTTTTGTTTACATTTTAAATATTCCATGTCTAGACCTAAAATGAATGTGACTAACACTAGGAAATGTTTATTTATGTATCAAAACGAATCAGCTGATGGAAAAATCAGCTTGAAAAAGAACTTTAACCGGTATATGTACCATTTAATGTAAACAAAAACAAGGCACGAGTCTTGTTTACATAACAAAAAATTGAAAGTTTGTATCTTGCTTATAATTTTACGACCAACACTCAAATTGGTTTATCATAAGAAATGCATTACTAAAGCATTGTAAATCAGGAAAATTGAAAATTTGGCCAAAATGGTGTCCATGCCCCTTTAAATCAAAGTAAAAGCTCAAACAATATTTACTGAATTTAAAGAAGAAATTCACTTAACAAAGTAGATGTATTACATGTACATGTAATTATAAGTTGTCAATGCACAGTCATGTAGCTGACTGATCGACCATGCTAAATGATTTTTAGATTCTCCAAACCACAGAATCTAGAACACCTTGCTATGACTGGCTTTGTAAATATGTGTGCACGATGTGGTTCAGCAAACACAATACATGTACAATTGTATATAAACTTTACATCTCAAGAAAATAAGATTTATAATCTATAGCAATATTCACACTTTTTCTAAAAGATGCCTTTTACAGGAGCATAGTAAGAATTTCATAATAATCAGATATGTCAATGCTAGGTAGAGGAAACAATTTTTCATTCAAGCATTTATCATATTTTGTGACTAGGTATGATGAGTGTCACAACTGTGCAGAGAAAAGACACAAGCTCTATATTTTACTGACAAAGGATGTTATCTGGGTATTCCAATCTATCTGGTCAGCAGTCTAGCCTAAACACTACATTGAAATCATACGAATACTTATTCACATCCATATTTATTCATAAAAATGTGTGCTTTACTCATTCTCAAAAAATCAGATCTTCAAAATTTTATCTTCATAATAAAGTCTTAAAATAAATAATATTATACCAGTTTATGATTAATATTTTCTACAACTCTTGATTGAATGTACATGTAATAGCTGTTTTGTAAATAAGTTTCTATTGATTCATGATGTACAATCAATGTTTGTTGCTTATTGTTCAAACCGCTCACTACTGACCTGTATAGCCTGACAGAATAAAAACATAAAACAAATTATAAAATAAACATGCATAATAAATTAATATGTTCAACTGGGAGAAAGAGAGAGAGAAAGAGAGAGAGAGGTTTTTACTACAGTACTCATCATCATTATGAAGTACATGAATCAAAAGCTTCATTTGTACACTGATTTATAATATCAAACAATACCCAATCTAAAATGAAATGGAACAGTTAATCCTTTTTTTGACTGTTACAAGTTAGGTTGTTATTGAATTGCTTTTGTGAAAATTTGGTGATCATTTAACTTTTCAGACAAAGAAAGTGATAACCAATTCTGTAGATCCCTTATTTTACGCGAGTACTTAATTCCGCGATTCAACTGTTCTTCACCAAATAGCAAGAATATTAAATTGCAAACGCCAAATTTTTATCAAAATTTCTTATAATTTGCATGTGTCAGAAAAATAAAAGCGATATTTTAAAATCCATGAGATCTGCTTCTCGCGATTTTACGCGGATATTAATTCCTCGCTTTTAATTAGGAATTTACAGTAATGTCAAAATGTTTCAACATCACTGATTCACTTAATTAATATCCAGATAATTCAGTGATCAAGATGGTTTGGTTGGGTACAGGGGTGTCCCAATTAATGAGGCTCCACATTGCATAAGTCAAAAATTTAAACAAATTAAACTTTAGACTAGATTATGATTAAAAACAAGAGGCCCATGGGCCACATCGCTCACCTGAGTAACAACAGACATAATAAAATCAGCTTTATGGAGTCATACACAAAATATCTGAACAATGTCGTATAATAGATCCTGTATAAAAATAATTCCCCTGCATATTCTTACGTTTATCATTGAGCCCCTTTGTAACAGGATGATTTTACAGTCATATCACATATTGAGCATTGCAGTTCTCGAGAAGATGATCAGACTTAAACAACTGTTTATATATATGGATTATAAACCTACATCAAACTTTGAACCCCTTGTGAGGTCTAAGAATTGTCCTGGGGCCAGAGTCTAAACAATTTTAAAGAATCAACAATATGTCAAAATGCTTGCATATAAGTAAAACCATATATAAAAACATTTGAGATTTTGTGAACAATTTAAATGTTTTCCTTTGTAAAACTGGGCCCCCCCCCCCCCCCCCCAATGTGACCCAACCCTACTCCTGAAGAATATGATTTTGACAAATTTTAATCTAGACAATTTGAACACTGAACTGACTAAAGTTAGAGCTCTTCTAGACAATTTGTGTTTTAGAAGATTTTTCCCTATATATTCCTATGTAAAAACTTGACATCCCCCACTTCCGATTGTGGCCCCACCCTACCCCCAAGGATAATGATTTGAACAATTTGAATCTTCCCTACCTGAGGATACTTCTACACAAGTTGCAGCTTTTCTGCCCAATCGGTTTCTGAGAAGAAGATTTTTAAAAGATTTTTCTCTATATATTCAAATGTAAAAATTTGACCCCCCCCCCATTGTGGCCCCACCCTACCCCAGGGGATCTTGATTTGAACAAACTTGAATCTAAACTACCTGAGGATGCTTCCACATAAGTTACAGCTTTTCTGGCTGATCAGTTTCAGAGAAGAAGATTTTTAAAGATTTACTCTGTATATTCCTATGTAAAAATTTGACCCCCCATTGTGGCCCCACCCTACACCTGGGGATCATCATTTGAACAAACTTGAATCTACATTACCTGAGGATGCTTCAACGCAAGTTACAGCTTTTTCAGCTGATCAGTTTCAGAGAAGAAGATTTTTAAAGATTGACTCTATTTATTCCTTTGTAAAAATTTGACCCCCCATTGTGGCCCAACCCAACCCCTGGGGATCATCATTTGAACAAAATTGAATCTACACTATCTGAGGATGCTTCCACACAAGTTTCAGTTTTCCTGGTTGATCAGTTTCAAAGAAGAAGATTTTTAAAGATTTACTCTATATATTCCTATGTAAAAATTCGACCCCCCACTGTGGCCCCACCCTACCCCCGGGGGTCATGATTTAAACAAATTTGAATCTACGCTACCTGAGGATGCCTCCACACAAGTTTCAGCTTTTCTGGCTGAATGGTTTTTGAGAAGAAGATTTTTGAAAAATACCAACAAATTTTCAATGATTTTTAATTATCTCCCCTTGAAAAAGGGCGTGGCCCTTCATTTAAACAAACTTGAATCCCCTTAACTTAAGGATGCTTTGTGCCAAGTTTGGTTGAAATCGGCCCAGTGGTTCTAGAGAAGAAGTCGAAAATGTAAAAAGTTTACGGACAGACAGACGGAGAGACAGACAGACGGACGCCAGACAAAAAGTGATCAGAAAAGCTCACTTGAGCTTTCAGCTCAGGTGAGCTAAAAATTATAAGCAAAATGTCAACTACATCTCTATTCCAGTTTATCTCTCACCAATGTTCAGTTTGAGGATTTGAGGACAGAAGACTTACAAAGAGTTCTCCTCGTTAAAATCGCCCTCGAGTCTTTCGAGGATTTTAGTGAAGAGCACGCCTGGGCTGTCTGCCTGTAGATAGTCCTGTATCTTCTGTGTTAACATACGGAAGTTCCCATACATCCTCACCTACAAAACAAGCCAAATCAAATCAATCAGTTCATGCCAGAATGAACAAATAACTAAAAAGTTTTTAATATTCAAGAATTGACATAAAATAGAGAAGATATTGCACTCATTATTAGAAATTATCCACCTGCTTCATGTGAATTTTTTTAATTATAAGGTTAGATAAATAACATTTTATGATAAAAATAAAAAGTCTGAAATGCAAAATAAGGCTCCAAAATCGTATGTTGACCCCATCTATCCAAAATAATGTTCCAATATCTATACACATTTTTGACACCACCTAATTTGAAATTGAAGATCTAAGAAATTACAAATTTTCTTTTGTTTGACAAATAGATTCAATAACAGTTGGTCCGACAATAAAATAGATGAGACTTATAATATCATTCATTATTACAAGACAGTGTGGGATGGTGAAATTCCACCAAGGGGACAAGATTCACGATCTAAGACGAGGCTTTCACTTTCCCACACAAGTATATAATGAATGATTATTTTTCTTGCATTATTTACATTTTTAGAAAAGGATGTCTGACAACTCTCTGTTATGACTTTCAAAATTTACTTTTTTTTTGTTTATCGCTTCACCTGCTAAATATAGCGCAAGACAGAAAAAGAGCATACAACAATTTTTTTAATGAAAATATGATAAAATGTAATCAGTTAAGAAAAACAATTACTAAGACAGAAAAATCTTACACTGAGTGTCTCCTGTCTTACAAAGGACAGACAATTGATCTCACATGGGTGATAACGCTAGAAAATATAATTCACACTGACCTCATCCAGCAGAGAGCGGAGGTAGAGGGGGTTGTGCGTCTGCTTAGCCTCCACTATCATCTCCTTCTGCTCCTGGCTGAGGGTTTTACCATAGATCCCCTCCAGATACCCAGTAATGATCTCCATCTTCTGAGAATTTTCCAAGGGGGACACCTTTATAGTGGGCCAGCCAAACTTGACCACAGCATTCATTGCCTTAAACACAATCATAGTACTGAAAGTGCTCACAGACTTCTTGTAAATGATTCTGCTAGATTTAGCCTATCTTTGACAGTTATTATGCAAAACTAATTAAAAACAGTCAATTCTTTCAATGGTTTCTAGTTTTGTAAAACCAATTTATTTCACAGTTGAACTTGACAGTCAGCACATAATTTTTTTAAACAATTAATATAAAGATTCTCCCCAATCAGCTGACCTTGATCACAAGCATTACACATCACATGACCTACCCTTCCTGGTAATGTTGACAACAGAATAAACACATTCTTTGGAAGTTTTCCAGGGATCCAAAGAAGGTCATGCTCCACACCTTTATAAAGCAAGGATAACAACTTTAATGTATTACTTGACCACCTATAATTTATTGTCATTCTTGACCTTTAACTTACTGCTACTATAAATTCTAAATTAAATGTGAGGAATTAACATATTCATGTATTTGCCAGAAGCACCCCTCGTGGATTTAAAATCTTGCTTTTATTTTTTAGACAGTTGTGAATTGTATGAAATTATAACAAATTTGGTGCTCTTAATTTTATATTCTTGCAATTCGACACAAAACGGTGTAATACCTTAATCTGGTGAATATAATACGCAGTAGTGTACAATACGCACCCCCCACTTTGGGCCTGAAAGTGGTGAAAAAAAACTAGTTCGGATGTATAATACGCATAAAAAAAATTGACCAAACGGTAATGCTAAGTATCAACAAAGGAGTTATACTTTGTATACACGTTCAAATTCATTGCGGAAATACACTACCGGAAATAAGAAAAAGACAATAAATTTTTAGATACAGATTTATTCTAACTAATACATCGCGGTAATATCTTTATTTCATTATCAATGTTTTAAATAGACCAAATATTAAATATTCTACCGTAAATAAAATCAACTACTTTTTACAAGCGTTATATATCATATATTATATAATTGTTTAGTCATTACAACCCCTGTGTAGTGAAAAACGGCCGGTGTACAGGTATAGGAGATGATGGACCTAATTAAATTCTTAAATGATGCCGATCAAAGTGATCAATTAGAGGCCTGGAACATAATAAAATATTTGCACAAATAATTGTGTATAGTACACTTATAGCCTAAGGGGAGTGTCTGAGATAACCAAGGTGTCAAGCGTTAGCAGTGGGGGAGCACAACAATTTCTTCAATTAACGGAATAGGTTATAGAATTATTTATATTCATAATTATTTGCAATAGATCAATTATCATTACATGAAAATGGTTAAAAATGAGCCAAATGATGTGTAAGCTGTTTTCAAAGATCGGTTACAAATAGCACGTGGCCATCTTAGCCCACATTCTATTAATAACAGCTGTAATGGCAGCGTACAGGGAGATAAAGAATAGGCAGTTCAAATTAATTTTTAAAGGCCATTTTGAAACAGTTTATTGATTAACAGACTTTAAGTATACATTTTCTTTAATAACATGATATAACAATGATTTCCCAAGGGTTAAATATTAATATATATGTGATAGTGAAGTAATGTTACGATGTATAGCGGGCTATCGGTTCTGTCAGCATATAAGATAATAAGCCAGTATGATACCCCGTGCTTCACTTAGGGAAAAAATATGTCAAAATCCTAATAATACGCACCCCTTTCTCATGGTAAAAAATGATCGAAAAAAAGGGCGTATTATATTCACCGGATTACAGTACTTGCGTAAAATAAGAAATCTCCAGCACTTTCATCGTTAACCTTTGACTATCTGATACTGACCGTCTTCCTTGGAACCATCATCCAGCTGGTTGAGTGCATCCAGAACAATGATCAGTTTCTGTTTCCTGCTGCAAGCTTTCAGCCACTTGCTGAGGTCTCTCACCAATGCCATCTCAGACATGGGGACCTCCAGCTCCAGGCCATAGAAAGCCTTCATTTCCTCATACAATCTAGAAAATACAGGCAACAAGACTGAAATTTCAACACCTGCTGCGATCATCAAAATTTCCAATTTTTAAATTTGCATTTGTTTTTATCCTCTTGTATAGGAATAAAATCAATGTAACATTCACATTCTACCTAAATCAAAGATTGCTCCAAGTTATGAAACATTATAAGAATTATAAGGAACAGGTAGACCATTTACCTCCTTAACAGCTTCAAGTATCCAGCACTTTCAGCAGAACTTCCAATGAAGTGGACAAACATGAAGGCCTCTGGGTATTTAGTCCGAGTTCTCTCTGCCCAGTTGGCTACCAGTGCCGATTTTCCACAGCCTAGATCATATTAATCAAGACTGATGTATAAGACGTGTACTTTAAATCTTCTAAGAAATAAAATAATTTTGGGGGACACAAAGAATAAAATAATTTGAATTAAAAACCAATTAAAAACATACTTCATGGAAAAAAGATGTTTACCCTTGGAATAGAGACTTAGTAATATGTGTACCTGCTTCCCATCAGTTTATCTAACTCATTAAGTGTAAGTGTATCTGACTATCCAGTGTTATCTTACTATCCCATTCTTAGTATACAGTAAAACACACTTATAACAAAGCACCAGGGACGGGCTATTTTGTTTCATTATAAGCATAATTTGTTATAATTATCCATAAAGTTTACAACATGAAATAAAGTCACAGGGAATGAAAATCACTTTGCTGTAAGCGTCAATTCATTATAAGCGTGTTCGCTATAACCGTGTTTTACTGCATGTACCTGATATCCCCAGTATTAGTGTACTGTTCTATAATAAGTATACCTAACCCAACCCCCCCATCCATTATAAGTCTACCTGACTAACCCATTGCCAATATAAGGGTAGATACCTGTAACACAAATGTACATGACTCTCCAAAAATTAGTGTACCTGTCCTGTAACTGACAGGGTATAAGAAAAAGGCATGTGACTTCCCTGGTATACCTGACTCCCCCTTAGGGTATGTGACTTCCCCAGGATACCTGACTCCCCTTTTATAAGGGTATGTGATTCCTCAGTATACCTAACTTCCTTTTTATAAGGATATGTGATTTACCCAGTATACCTAACTCCCCCTTTATAAGTGGATGTGACTTCCCCAGTATACCTGACTCCCCCTTAATAAGGGTATGTGACTTCCCTGGTATACCTAACTCCCCATTTATAAG
>WFKH01003881.1:8926807-8939925 GCA_016163765.1 Magallana hongkongensis | reverse complement strand
ATAAGGGTATGTGACTTCCCTGGTATACCTAACTCCCCATTTATAAGGGTATGTGACTTCCCTGGTATACCTAACTCCCCCTTTATAAGGGTATGTGCCTTCCTCGGTATACCTAACTTCCCCTTTATAAGGATATGTTATTCCTTGGTATACCTAACTCCCCCTTTATAAGAGTATGTGACTTCCCCAGTATATCTGACCCCCCCTTTATAAGGATATGTTACCCCCCCCCCCCCCCCCCCCATTAACGTATAACTTACTATAAGTATACCTGACTCTCCATTATATTAAAGGGGAAGGAAAGTCAAAAAACATACGTTTTTTATATTAAATTATAAATTAAATTATCACATGTGGTCATGCTGTTTTGAAAATAAACTACATAATTAAGCTTTAATGCACGTTTGAAGTTAGAGAAATCATATTTACTGGAGGCTGACATGATGTAGAACTCTTTTGTATTAAAAACCAAAAAATTAATTATTTTGACATCACACCATCTATTCCGGTTTGGTTTACATATACCGTACAATGTACAGCGTTCTGAATAAAACGCTAGTTTATGCCTTTCTGTTACTCATGAAATCGACTGAACAAAATTGATAATGTTTAGGTTCACACGTCAATCTAAAGAATAAATACATGCATGCATAAATATATGCATTTTTATTAAATAAATGACAGATGTTAATCTGTTCTCATTCAGTGTTGAAAATGACCTCGAGTAAATTTTTATTCCAAGTCAAGTTCTTCGCTAACTGAATAAGTATGTTATAATTGTAATCAGGATGTTTAAAATACATCGCAGCACTGTTAAGGTTCACTGTGAAAATATAAATGGATTTAAACATTCATTAAACGATGCATCTATTATTACAAAATATTTATGTAAAGTTATTTTATCATGATATAAATTTGATATTAAATGAAACAGCATAGTAAATGCTACTTTTTATGACACTTAGTGTGGTCCCCTGAATTGACAGTCATGTGATGTGTGTTGATAATTCTCCCGAATGGAGGTCATAAACAAATTTCAATATCCCAAGGGCATAACTTTATTTGAATTAAAAATTTACATGATAATTAAATTCTACTTATCGAGTATATTCTGAAAAGTGCTGCTGCTTCGTATAGAGTTCATCTTTTATTAGAATAAATCTCAAAGAAATGAGCTCCAGTTGAAATTTATATGACCTTGGCTTAATATTTTACATATTTATTAATTCATTCTATAGATTTCATCGAAGCAGCAGCAGCACTTTTTAATAAATTAAACATTCCCTTAATTTATACCCAAAAGATCGTAATGATCTGTTAAGTGTATGCCCTAGTAAAAAGCGGATTTACATAGGCTTCCCAATGTCAAACACATTGAACTTGAACACTCTAGAAAAGAAATAATACACGCTCTAAAAATAATTACATGCTGGATCAAACAAGCATAATGAATAGGATTTATTGGTATAATAATTGTTTTAAGATTAAGCTCCGTTCATTTATGCATTTTCCATTGTTAAAAAAATGATCGATCTGCCTTTCTCTACACATAATGTGCGTCAAAATTTACAGTCACATCGACAAGTGCATCGCGATCAGTCAGTTGTTCATATTCAACATTGTTGGACTTATTTGACTACAAAGTTGCACACAGAGGTAATTTTTAATGTAGTTTAATGTGTTCGTACCCATAACAATCGGGAATTATCTTATTTTTGAGCATTTTTGATGACTTGTTGTTTTGTGTGATGTCATAGTTAATGTTTCCCGTACTTTCTGGTCAGCGCAACCACAAAGTAGACCTTAACAGTGCTGCCATTCTCTGAAGTCAGAATTACCATGTCGAAATAACGATGGCAGACATTTTCTACAATTGGCATCTGTTGACAATTTCCACAACTACGCAGAGATTCCTCCAACACTACCTCCGCTTTAAGATTTCAACGAACATGCTCCGTTGACGTTGGTTTGTAATTTAGTAGAAAGTCAAAGGTAAAAGAACGGTCTCAAATCGATATTGTTTCAAATTTTCCAGGAACTTGTCATTCAGAGAGAATATCATGATTCGCTAATACTGATGCTATGTTGATAAAACAAACCAGAATGGATGGTGTGACATCATAGATTAAAGTTCAATGGCAGCTCTCATAGGGGTTGGAAATTTAAATTAAGCGATCTATATTTCTTGATTTATTCATTGTTCCAGGGTTTTTAATGAAAATAAATACAATTTACAATTATTGTAGATGATAATTAATTGATTTATAAAACAACATATTTTTCCTTCCCTTTAAGTATATACCAGACTTTCCCATTACTGTAGATTCCTTATTTTACGCGAGTACTTATTTCTGCGAGTCAACTGTTTTTCATCAAATCGCGAGAATATAAAATCGCAAACGCCGAATCTTTATCATGATTTCTAATAGTTTACATGCTTTCAAAAAATAAAAGCGAGATTTTAAAATCTGCGAGATGTGCTTCTCACGATTTTACGCAGATATTAATTCCTCACTTTTAATTAGGAATTTACAGTATATGTATACCTGACTCCCCCATTATAAGTAAATACATGACTCCCCCATTATAAGTTAATACCAGACTTCCCCATTATAAGTATACTTGACTCCCCCATTAAAAGTATATATACATGTACTTGAATTCGCCATTATATATATGCCTAACTCCCCTATTATAAGTTTACCTGACTCCCCCAGTAGAACCATAGGTTCCCCAATTCCTGCCTCCAATTTCTCATCAATCTGAGTGAAGTACTCCCGCCTGCCGATGTACACTTGGCAGCGAACATCAGCAAATGCCTGGTGAGCCTCTCTCTCACGCTCAAGGGGAGTTAACTCCGACCCTACAGGAAAATCCTGCTCTATGCATGCCAGTAAATCCTGAATAGAGAATTGATAAATATATTATAGAGATCATCATTTTAGTCTATCTTCAGAAATGTTTAAAAAATTTAATTTTTTTTTTCAGTAAGTAACTTCTGCTAATGACAAATTCTCCTTTTCCCATAATGAATCATATTATTAATGATTCACTAGCCTTGGAAAAGAGATACATTTCAAAGACAGATCTGCTTATATAGTAAAAATATACAACCTGTGTCTTTTACATTGTAAAAAGAAATTTGAAGAAGCATACCTCCTTGATCATGTTGGAGACCTCGGCGGGCAGAGAGAAGTTCCTGATGTTGATCTTACCGGCGTGCTCCTCTATCATGTGTCGTAATGTGTTCTGTTTCTCAAAATGCCACTCAGACTCGGCTTTGAATTTCTAAATTTGGAAGACTTAAAATGTTTAAATCGGAAAGAGTCATTAATTCTACTTGTCAGTAGATGTACTATAAACCAACTTTTATCCGTGTGTGAGAAATTTTAGCAAAGTTCCACAGCAAGAGCCTTGTTGCAAATATTTATTGCTGCAAACCACTCACCAATATCTCTAGGTATTTTCATTTCCAGATAACCTACATATTATTTGTGAAAATTAGTCCCATGAACCAGTTTATTTTTGGTAAATCGCCAAAAAGGGTCATTGTGAATAAAAGTTGGTTTACAGTAGTTACATTCTGTGATGAACCCTGTGAATGACAGTAACCTTGTATTCATTCTCGTCCATAGTCCCCATCTGCACTGGGTTTCTGAGGTAGAAGAAGCTCCTGTCATGATTACCCTCCACATCATTAAGGACACCATGCAGGACTTCCAGCTGAATAAGAACAGTCAGAATCTTTTCACAGCAGATCTTAGCCAAGTTTTTACCAAATGCAAATTTCTCTTATTATATAAAGAAATCCAGGCCCCAAGACCATAAACTGATAATAAACTAATGTCAAAGTTTCATATTAGTTTAATTTTTGAAATAATTTTCAAAATAAGATGAATTTTTCATAAGGTGTTTGTATTTGTAAATTATAGTTTACACACTTTTCAATATTCAACCATTTTTGGTTAATAGAATAAATTAAGATATTCAAAATCCAAAAATTGACTTCATTTAGGTCTTGGGATAAGACTTCTGTTTTCTACAAAAGAAAGAAGGTGCAATAGTTAGTTACTCACTTGGGTAACACTTGTATCATATCTGTGATTGTCTATCCATTTTAGGGACTGCTCATTCTCGATAGCGTAATCATATGTCTTTGTGAGCAATTTATCGTCAGTGCCAGCCTTCTGTGACCAGCCAAATCTCTCTCCCATTAGACACAGGAAATAGGGACGACAACGATCAATCTGTCAGATATCAGTGCATGGATCAATAAATCTAGCAATCTGTCAGATATCAATGTATAAATAGATTACAATCAATTGGTCAGATATCAATATTTTAAAATATTTCCTTCTCTCATATGAGTTGCTCTTGCTAATACTGGTAATTAAACAGAGAACTTTATAATAAGGTTGCATCAAACAGTAATTCAAACAGCTCTAAAAATAAAGGTGTGTGATATGCAACAGTAGATTCCATACCTCCTTCAAGCAAATAGCTATAGTTTTCCCATTATCTGATTGCTCTGTTGAAATTCCCCACCTTAGGTCCACATAAGTAAAAAAGATTCCCCTCTCTGCACATAGTTTATTAATCTACAATGTCAAGTATAATGTCTTGGTAATCAACAAAACTATATTCAACAGTGAGAAAGCACTGCAAAACTAACATTTCTATATGACTGTAAAGACTATGCACAATCTACCACCAGAGAAAAAATGTATTACAAAATAAATTCATTCCCATTTCTCTTTATTAAATATATCAATGCACAGGTTCATTGAATCTAACTCAAAGGGACATTTTACATGCCAGTCAAACTACTGTAGATTCCTTTTTATATTCGAGTACAGTGGTAGCAACGTTATTGTTGACAAACGACACGCACGATTCTGATACACGAACGATCACGCACGATACACAAACGATTACGCAGGATACATGTACGATTACGCAGGATACATGTACGATCACTAACTTACTGAATTTTGACGATACAAGAACGATAAAAATAAAAAACGCAAACAAACAATTCTACACCATTTAACACCCAGACTCAAAATTAATTTTTAAGATTAGAATTAAGAAAACGTATTGCTTTAATTTGTATTACAATATGCTTGTGTTTTATTGAAAAGTGGCATGTACATTAGCCATGCACTGTTTTATTTTTACGAGATAAACAATAGGATAGGATCCACACACCAATTAAATCGTTTTGTTTCCACAACGAATATTAATTTGTATCATAAGTTAAAGAAAATTAAGTGTAAAAGAAATGAAGATAATGCATAAACTATACACGAAATTATTTACATATGAGTTTATGTTTATGTAATCCGATTCCCATACATGTGATAAGTTGAAGACCACAAAACTTTACACAAAACTGGAATTTGGGTGAAAAAACTGTACACTGCCCATCAAAAAACGGTACAAAAAACAGTACAAAATATCGCTTAAATTCTTTTGATAAAGCACCTTATTTCTAAACCAACAAATGTATATGCCTTATTTTAAATGTTTTAATAAAGTTTTCTATGCTTTAAAATTTCATATTGTGTTTTATAATCACAATTTTTTCACGAATCATATGAATTGAGCAAGTATAGATGATAGTTTGTTCACCAACTTTATATAGTACAACGTGAGAGTCGATGTCTCCAATTTACATCTTCATGAATGTATTACTGATATATACACCAGCAATGTAAATAACAGCAGCAAATGCAACCTTACATAAATTTCTGCACATAAAAAATCCTTTATTTCAGCGTAAGCATGATAATAAACATGTTTATTCATCGTATACATTACGTACGGAGAGCTGGTTCAGATTCATGTATATTTCTAAAGTTGGCTAAAAGTTTTTCGATCAAGTTACAAAATATTTTAAAACAGTTATAATTAAATACCCCTTTAAAAACAAAGCTATTTGATACGGATGATTATCCCAATACACCGATCCATTTTATTTGTGGACGTGTCTGGTTTGACCAATCAGATGACGTCATCTGATGCGGCGTAAAAGGTCGGACATAGGTCAGACATCGCTACATGAAAATGGCGTTCGTTTACATATTGAAGTTGTAAAACTGTGTGTTATTTTTCGATTGAGTTCAATATAATGGTGAAGCATTGCTCGCATGGGAAATGTAAATCGGATAGCAGGTATCCGGAAAAACTTATGGGAGCAAAATTCATCCCATTTCCGAAGCCAAGGTCTGATTTGGAGAAATGTTTACGATGGATATCACGTTGTCGAAGACCACATGCCCAGCTTAATGTTGACAAAATTACGAAGCATACATATGTGTGTTCTAAGGTAAGTACATTTGCATTTTATTTTCAGATTATAGAATAACCTCTCACCCATTAATCCGATATCTTTTGAACACTGACTAACGTTATGTACAACTTGAAAATAGCGTCATTTTGTTCCGACTTTTAAAATACCCAAATTCCCATAAACAGATAACACTTTAACACTTGTTTTTATGTCGAAATGCTTGTAAATGTAGCAAAATTTTCAAGCTTTCAAGTTGTAGTAGCTTTGTGCTGTGACAGAGACCATTATATATTAGAATATACTGATTATATTACTAATTTTACACTGTTTCAGCATTTCATTTCATTGGATGGTCCTTCGGATGCCCAGACTGGTGAACTGCACAGAGCAAGGCGAAAGATCAAATACTTGTCTCAACAGTCAAAATCAGATGATTACAACTATTCATCAAACAGCAAGACCAGGTTTGTATCAAATAAGACATTTATCAGTTTATAGTTAAGTGTTGGATTAAAGATGAACATATTTGTCTCTGGTCAGATAATATAAATAATATATTGCATAACTTTCTCTGCATTACACCATATACCAGTCTTATAATGAAACGTTAGGGTTTTTATCACATATTTTTATATTTAAAAAAACTTTCCAGTAGTACCAGTACTGATGATTCACCAAACTCTCAATTAATGGAATGCAGTTTAACAACACAGACAACTTCAAATCATGTCATAGATTCCTCATGCCAAACAGAAGAAGAATGTATGTATATTTGTTAAGACCAGATTCTGCTTCTACAATTAAGCCGGTTTCTTATTTTTAATTAAACACAGTAACACACTTTCATTTGTAAAATAATTCATTCCATAGCTGTACAGTTACATTTGATGACTTAAATTATGCAGCAGGAATATTGTTCAATATTCTTGGTCTGTGTTGAAGGTAAAAATTAGCAAGTTTATCAAACATTTCTGCGATGAAGTCAACATTTTTGGTTATTTTTTCCACAAATAAATCTTTTTTTGTGTACACTACAAATATGCAGAAAGAAACACCTGTCACCATTAATTGTCCCTGAATTTGGAAATAATAATCATGATTCTTTTTCAATGTATATGAGTCTCCTAATACCTCAAGACAAAACTTTGGTAAGTGCACTGCCTCTGAGATGAGTAAATCTCTAGCTGAAATAGGACATTTTATTTCCAACACCCCAGTCTGTCCTTCTATACAAACTTTGCCATCAGGCGAGGCAGCAAGAAATGAAAATCTTGGATTTACTACTAATCCACAGTCATGAATATGTACATTGTGGAATTTTTCCATATATTTCTGTTTAGCTATGTTTTCATTACATTTGCCGTAGGAAGTTGCTTCAGTAGAAAAATTTTTACTTTCAAATATGCTAGAAACAAAAGTGTCAGTGATATCTTTTTTCCTTTTGCATATTCTTGCAAACTGGGAAGCAGTCACACGTTTCTTCCTCTCCTCATACCACAAAGCATTTCCAGACTGATCCCCAGTTAATCTTTCTAACTTCTCGGCGTCATCTTGTGTCATGTTAAAAGCTTCATTCAGTTGTTGAAATTTAGAACTGATTAATGGCACATCAGTGTCCAGAGGAAATGTAGTATTTCCGCAAGCCCCATGTACAATGGTTGGAAAAGACTTGTAGTTTTTCAACTGAAAATTAGCGGATAATATAAGTATAATTAACATATTTAATATGTATATAGGCTAATACATGATAACTACAAAATTATTGATAACAGTATACTGTGAGAACACAGTTAACTACATTATTATATAAATACTTGACCGTATGCAAACTCTTGTAAGTAAGTAATGTATTTATGTATGCATGTAATTTTATCTGTATTGTTTCTGATCATATAATTTTATTTATTTTGGTTTAAAAATACACTTATTAATGAACTATTTCATTTACTATTTCAGTATTCTCATCTATGGATGTGCTTTCATGGGTTGCACAAGTTAGAAAACTGGAGGAAGAAAATGACAGGTTGCGACAGGAAATCAAACAGAGAGGGAAAGTTTCTGATGCTGCTTGCCAAACAGAGAGAGATACAATTTTCACTGCTGAAGAAGTTTCGAAGTCCAAGATCAAAAACTTGTTTGAATTTTACACTGGATTAAGTTATAGTAGATTTCTTATGCTTCTTGTGTTTCTCTTTCCAAGTTGTGAAAATCCAATCATTTATGAAGACAAAAGAAAAGAAACACATGTTGACAAGTTTCCTTTGTCACAGCAGGTGTTTATGTACCTGTGCAGACTAAGAAATGCTTTAAATGTGAAAGATTTAGCATTCAGGTTCAATATTAAGGTTCAAACTGTGTCAACAGTAATTAATGGGGTAGCAAAGTACATGTATTTGAGATTAGGTTCCTTAAGTTACTGGCCCCATCGAAATACAATCATAGGAATCATGCCAGAATCTTACAAATATGATTTTCCAAACTGTTTAGCTATTCTTGACTGTACCGAGCTAAAAACTGAAAAACCTTCATCATTGAAACAGCAAAGTCAGTGTTATTCAGACTACAAATCATCCAATACATTAAAAGCTCTTGTTGTTTGTGACCTGAGAGGGTCAATTTTATTTGTTTCAGATTTATATTCTGGAAGTATTTCTGACAATGATATCATTGAACAATGTGGTTTTTATGATTAATTGAAGCATTTGAAAGAAAGGGAGTTTATTGCTAATAATGATGCCTTAATGGCTGACAAAGGGTTTCTAATTGAAAAAGAGTTGGCACTTTTAGATTTGCAGTTGAATATTCCGCCCTTTGCATCTAGTGCTAGGCCATTTAGTGAAAGCGATGTAAACCTCACCAGAAAAATAGCTACTCATAGAATACACATTGAACGTGCCATCAATCAAATAAAGTGTTTTAAATTATTGAAAAGAAAAATTCCTGTGAGCATGTTTAATTGTATTAATGCACATTGGTTTGTAGCTGCGATGTTGACAAATTTCCAAGATACTTTAGTAAAGTTTTGAAAATAAATGTCCTTGTTTTTATTCAATATAGTACATGCATGCAAACATTTATGTGTATTATACCTGATATGGAAGCATTGACCCCATCTGTACACCACCTAGTGATGTCTCAATCAGCTGAACATCCTCCTGAAGGAGGTAGGATAGTGGTGTTCCCACCGCTGCAGAATCTGTCTTTAGTTTTTTCACCTCCATAGCATCAATATCTGGTATGCTTAATTAATTTATATGCAGTGAGTTCACATATTCTAGTATTGATTTATATTATTCAATCATAACATGTCTCATGAAGACTTTATTATAAAAACCTTACAATAATTTGCCAGTACCTCATCTTTGGCATAATGCTGTGGATGGGCCTTTTTTTTCTTGGGGTCTGCTTAGGTTTAGAAAACACCATTGCAGAAAGTGGTTCTGGGCTGATTTTGGATCCCCGTGGTTTATGCCACTGCTGTGGCATACTAGTGCATGCAAGAGTTGAAGGAACTTCGGTCATGCCGAGATTTTTGTAGTGAATTAAAGTGTATAGCATACCAATTGAATGGGAACAAGTACCGCTTACTCTGAAAAGGATATTTTAAACACGTATCTGAATAGTTGAATGAAAATGTTACGATGTTTTGTTTTGTTTTTTTTTAAATAAACCTCATAATCTTTCGATATAAGTACATACCCAGCTTTGCATGAGCAATGACTCTCGCTGATACTCGAAGTTGTGATCGTAATTGTCATGTTTATTTTGTGGGGAGCTTCACTTTTACGCATAGATCGAAAGCATTTGGCGGCGATATCTACTGATTCATCAGTGGACTTGTACAATTTTAATGCATGTACATAACTATTCACGAAATAATTATAACCTCTCTCTTTCGCTCTCTTTGAAATTGATGTATTCCTGAAATAATCGAGAGAAATGTCAGAAGGGATTGATGTTAAGTTTATTTCGCCCGCCATGTTTACTTCAGATTGTCCGACCCGGAAGCGTCGCTATGACGTAGCTAAGGTGGGCGGAGCTTATCGATACAAAATGGATCGGTGTATTGGCAGTTCACACCTTCACACGCGACGGTTTGTGTACACTACACAAGTATCGGTAGGTCACGTGTCAAACACAGGTGATGTTTTCCAGTGTCTCGCGAGCGAGAATGAGAGGAAAATGGCGGCATTTAGCGAGAAATTAAGAAAACTGTACAAATTTTCATATTCCGTGAATTTTGGTGTCCTGCTGGTACACCGTGAATGGGGTCGATAAAACGGTACATTTGGCGTACTGCCAGTACATATCACATGAATGGATTCCCTTTCGTACGATTTAATTGTGTGAGATACAGGTAAATTTGTTACCTTGTTCCAAAGAATTTTGATTTATATATTTTATATATAATATACGGCGCATAATTGATTGAATTATATTTATTCTAAATTTTAAAGCGTCTATATAAATTTTAATTCTAATGAATGTTTATACAATGTAACAGAGAGGAATGCATATTGTATTTTCATTGGGAATAATTGTTTAGTTTTGAACAGGGAGTGGGTAAGCTTGAACGCTTTCATTCAATATGTCTCTCTTGCTTGACGCTAATATGATTAAAATTATGTGTCAAGACACGATGGATGCTTGATATAAACTGATTACAAAATCATGCAAAACTAACTCAACTGTTCAAAGGATTAAATGAGTTGTTGAAATACTTACTATTTAACGACGAAAGAGAGGATATTTTAAAAAGATTAGTGCTGACATGATACGTGTATGTAAACAATTGTCAATATTATGCTATTAAAAAAGTTTCAAATTCAAATTGTTGCGTTGTTTTAAAAACTACTCGTCGTTGTTTTAGAATAAATCATGGCATTCCGTAAAAAAAGTTACAAAACGAAAAAACCGCACGATCACGCACGGTAAAAAATGCAAACCAATTTTTCTGATACACACACAAACCCACACGTTACACTAACGATCACCCATGGTACATGCACTATTTAACACGATTGGCTTGTCAACAATAACGTTGTTACCACTGCACTTAATTCCACCAATTAGCATCAAATTGTGAGAATATAAAATCGCAAACGCCGGATTTTTATCTTAGTTTCATATATTTTACATCAATCAGGAAATAAAAGCAAAATTTTTAAATCCGTGAAGTGTACTTCTTGCTATTTTATTAATATATTTTATTAATTTTTAGCATTTAATTAGGCATCTCGTACAGTATACAGACCTCTCTGAAGCTCTTCTTAATGATTTCCTCGCGTTCCTGGGAGAAGTCCTTGAACGTACTGGATACAAACACTCGAATCTCCCTCTTCTTCCTCTTGGCCCGTGGTTTGCTGACTCGTCCAGACAGGGCTTCTGGTTTCATCTCAACTTGTTTCTCAAACTTCTCATCAAGTACAGGGACAACTACAATTAGGTCAAAAGTTATAGTTCATTTACTCTTAGATAGAATAACCTTGGCATAAAACAGGATTCAACTTTATTAAAAACTTTACATTTGCTTAAATTCAAAAGAGGGTTGTAGCTAATGATTTAATTGGTAAATAGTGCATTTGTTACAAAACAAGAGGCCAATAGGCCTTAACGGTCACCTGAGAACCATAGCCCATACACAAACTTGTCAAGAAGTCTCATATATGCATTTAAAGAAGTTTCATTCTGGAGTAGAAAAATAATAATACAATGTATTGTAATGACGACCACCTCCCTGCCTGAAATCTTTCAAAAAAGACTATGAAACCTATAATTTTAGCGAAAAAAGATCGTAACAGAGTGCATGCAGACCTCATATTGAAAAGGTGCAAGACTCTGATAGATTATAAATTTCCCATATTTGTTAACTTTCAAGATAGGTTTTATGTGTATATGTTTTCATAGATAAACTAAAACAAGGTGGCCAGTATACGTTTTTTTTAAAACAACCTCCCATCCCTCAACCCCAGGGGCAGACAGAAACTCTCCCTGTGGGCATTTAAAGAAAAAAAAACCAGCTTTGAAAGCTATAGAGTGTTACTCACTTCTCCTGTTCCTGCTTTTGAATATTCAATTGCAACCTTCACCGACATTTAATCACCATCTGGCATTTATACCAAAATCATTTTACATGTACTGCTTATCAGTGATTTTGGTTAGCCAATTATTACTTTTCTATTAACAAGTCTATTTGTTTATTTAGAAAGTTCAAAAACTGTTTTTGTTTCAAATGATAAAAAACTTGCATAACTCTTTTGATTATACAACTTCTTAATTACTTTATATTCAATGATTAAGGTGGTATGGGACACATCGATATTAACATGGATAAAAGTTCATTATAATCAAAATACTTTCACCGGTTTAGAGTTTCCAAATTTTACAATATTTTACTAAAAAATATGTTTTAAAAATTTTTGGAAAGGTAAAGAATATAAAAGCCCCAGCGGGATTTGAACTCATGACACACAGATTAATAGTAAACAGTCTAACCATTTGAGCTACACTGATGGGTAACAATTTCTGGAAAGAAAAGAGTTATAAAATTATGATTGATTTTATTGTTTATTTCGATAGGAAGTACGTCACAATATGGAGGTGTCCCACTAAATATGAACAAGCAAAGGAAGATAACTCCATTATGAAGAAGCAAGGGAAGATAACTCCATTAACTGTTACAACCCTCCCCCCTGAACTCTTTCCAAATGCTTTCACAATATCTTAACTTTAATAGACAGCTTCATTCTTTCTTTTTTCTAAATATGTGAATTTACTCATTTCTTTCATTGAAATTCCTGAGCAGAATAAAATAATATGACAAATA